>CM017599.1:22628695-22890510 GCA_007844245.1 Pyrus betulifolia | reverse complement strand
CAACAAGAGGGTTTAATTTGTGTGCGTATAATTCTCGCATCAGTTGTCACTTCTAGATGCCCTCACGCGTGCCACAACAGTATGCTTTGGTGCCCCAAGTGAGGCCAGGTTGATGACGGGCTCGCACCTCTGACGTTCCCTTTGCTCCCTTAGTGGCACCAACTTTGAAGTGGGGTGTTGAAACGTGGCGAACGCCTTTGCCTTGCTCCAAGTTGTGACTCCAATGGATTCTTCGCTTAGAACGGAAATACTGACACTCATTCCCTTTGTTGCGAAAGTGACTTGGCTCTTCTTCTAAGCCATCAATTTAGAAGTGTGTTTGGATTTCGAATGGAGAAAGAGATGAGAGGTAGAGATGGTCCCACTGGGCGTGCCAAATTTAGAAACACGAAAATCCTGCGACAAATCAAAGGAGAACACGTGTTCAAAGAATATATGTATTAATGAATTTTGTAAGGTTACAATCTCTGTTTATAAGTTTCCTCTGATTCGATCTCCCAAAGATGTGTAGATGTGTAGGTTATTGATCCAAGGGTCGCGATGACTTGATCTCAAATGAACGGTAGCCGCAAGGTTTTGGCTCTTGGTGATTTAAAGGGTCGGCAATGGTAGTAGTGTTGGAAGTATGCCCACAAAGCCACTCATTTGATGTAATAGCTTTTTGGAATACTTATTGTGTTAAACTTTTATATGTTTAATAGAAGGGCAAAGCTTATTGTTAATCACTATTTATAGTATCTTGTGTTTAAGCAATAAGGGAATCCAAGGAATGTATTTGATCTAAGAGACAAGTGATTTAAGTTAGTTAAATTAACGAGACCTTTCTCTTATGTTCATTCCTAAAACGTTCCTAGCCATAGGATTGCCAATTGGGCATTGACAATCCGCTAAGGTTAGTATGTGTTATGTCGACTCAAGCGTGAGTATGAACTAGTCTCAAGTCATTTGGTGTTGGACACTAAGGCAAACACATAGGTGCTCGAAAGAGTAATCGAGTACACTGAACAACGATCAAACCAAGAGTTCCAACATACATGTCATGTGAGAACTCAATAGTTGCAATATGCAAAGTAGTCCTTTGACCTGAGGCATCATTGATGTCTAATGATTAGGTCCTTGATCTTTGATTATGTCAACGGCATTCCATTGGAGTGTCCACGACATTGTTGGGGTCAAGCTATCTAGTCATGTAGGCATATGAATGTACAACAAGGGATCTCTAACCTTCCATGATGGAAGGAGAATACTCTAAGATATGATTCGAGAGTCTTTGGCCAAAGCATATGAATATGACTAAGGAAGATGTTCCAAATCTTATTCAATTGAATCATATAGAGAAGTATCACATTGGATAGTAGACATGAAACAAACTATCACTTAAACAATGTGATTAAGAGTATTGTATTAGAGAAGGACCGTATTGCATTGTAGTTGTAACTGGATAGGTTCTCCAACCACTTCTACTTAGCTTGGGTAACCATGACATGCTGCTAGGCGTCACCCATGGTTTGTGGAAGCCCTAAAGATTAGCAAACACTAATTTAAGGGAGAATTGAAATGTGGTTTCAATTCACAATCGATCGTTAAGAGTAACATCGCCCACTACCTCGCTAATTGGAACCTAATGGATCGTACACCGAGTAAAGATATAAGTGAAGAAATTATATGAAATGGATAAGCAATTAAATGGTTTAATTGAAGAATGGTCAAGATTAATTAAATAGTTAATTAATTATACGAAACGTTCGTATTGGGCGTTTAAGTTAGTTTTGGGCTTCGGGGCACAAAAACATTTTGGTCCACAAGGCCCATTATGTTTAAGTTGTATGACAACTAAAACAAAATGGGCAATTAAGCCCAAATACAACATATGGCCGGCCATAAGCTTCAAGGGTAGTGAACTTGGCTTCATTGCAAGTTTGCCACTCCATTGTGAGGTGGTATAAAGACATCTTTATAGCCATTTCACCCTAAGGGTTTTCTAATTGAATTTGGGTGAAACCTATTCTCTCATTTTCACCTTAGGGGAGGAACATCTAGCAATCTTTCTTCCCTAAGTCATCCATTTCATCTTCACACAACATCTTTGGTGTGGAGACTTAGAGACACCAAACTTTTGGTGTTTTGGAGAACAAATCCTCAAATCCTCAAAGAAGAAAAGGAGCACTAAAAGGGAGGAAATCACAAGGAAGATTCAAGGAGCAAGGAGGTGACTTGAAGGCCCTCCACTTGGGTGAATCCCTTGTGCAATCAAGGATGAGCTTCAAGGGTAAAGAATCTCTAAATTCTTATTCTCTTTAATTTTGTTAAAGAGTCTTATGGTTCACCATATACTAGGCTTTGAAAGTCATGGGTTTTATGAATTGTTTTGAATGCATGCCTACTTTAAAGAGTTATTAGTTTGCATATGTATTCAAATGTTCTTACAAAATTCTTTTTATCAAAAATTTTTCCTTCAAGTGGTATCAAGAGCCTAGGCCTAGTTTATGGTGGATCCTTTTGGGTTTTGTGATTTTTCATATTTTGTGATTTAAGTGTTGTAAATGTTACAAGCTTTGTTCTTGCTTTGAATATAAATTTTACTTGAAAATTTAGCATCTCAAATGTTGTGTTTCATTAAAGCATGCATAATGGAAGTAAAAGTTGGTGCCAAGTGTTTTGGGATTTTCGGCCAAATCCAAAGGGTGATTTTTTGGGTTCATGTTAGGCTTGTTAAAATGGTTTTAAAGTGCTTTTTGGAACCCCTAAGTACCCTAGGATATTAACCCTCTTTTGAGTTGTGAAAATTTGAGTTTTTGATGAAAGAAAACATCCATGGAGCTATTATGAGTTTTCATGTATGTTCTTCATATTTCTTGAAGTTCTTATCAAGAACAAAAAGTTTTGAAGTTTTGATTCAAAAGTTTTATGTTTTACATAAAGTTTTGATTATTAGTTGATGGGTGATGATTATGTCAAAGATATAATTTTGAATATTAGTTGATGGATGATGTTTGTTGGTAAGAAATATTTAAATGGTTTTAATTATATCAAAGGTATATTTTATTTTCAAACCATCCCCACCATCTTTAATCTCACCCACCAAAATCCACTTACAAAATTTTATTGTATCAAAAACTCAATATTTCTATCCATGGCCGGCCACCCCTCTAGTGGGGTGCTTTTGTGCAATTAAATAAAGTTTTGATACTTTTGTGTATTTGTATTTTGGCCCAAAAGTTTGTGTTTTTTGCAAAATGGCCCAAATAAAATGAGAACAAAAATTGTTTTGTCTCTTTAATGAGAATTGGATTTTCATTATATTTAGTTCCATTTAAATCAATTATATGGATCCAAAAACCAATTGTTTAAAGTTGCTTTCATAGTTAATTTAGTTAATTAAGAAAAGGGTGATTATGAACCAAAGGCCTCGATAATTGAGCTATGTGATTGGCCGATTTACATTATGAATGCTTGGGTTTTAAGTAATGTAGATTTGAATGTAATTTGATTAGTTCAAGTTGTTGTAAAGGGCATAAGCCCATTATTTGTGTTGTAAAAGGGCATAAGCCCTTCTTATTATTTCATGTATTCCTCTTTGTTTATATGTATGCAAATTGGAATAGTTGGGTCCAACGCCCAATAGGAAATAACGGTTTAATTGGATTAAACGCGTAACTAAAATCAACAACTATCTACCTTAAACCCAAGGTCCAACACAAGGCTCGTGTTGGATCAAATCAAACGGTTCATAATCATCCTAAAACCTAATATGACTATATAGTCCATATGAGGATGCAATGCGTTCGTTAGTAGTTCCATATAGTCTCGCTTGTTTCAACGAAACAGTGGGAGTATTATATGCTACTAAATCATATTAACTTGGACCAATAGTTATGATAGGGCCATGTTCTTTTAATATGATTAAAATGTTTTGATGTAGCCCAAAACTACTCCCTCAAACGAATATTAAGTTGATAAACGAGAGATGTTTTGAACATTTCTTCGTAGGCCTTCCACCGTGGTGGGCTCCAATCGTTTGTGACTTGTACACCGGCTTCACCCTATCATGGGGGAGTACAAAGTGCATGCTTACACTCAGGAGGAGTCCATAAACATATGATGAGGTAAGTGTAGGCAACGAGGATGGCCGATATCATATCATTGTGAGGCTATTCTTGAACCCCTTCATGAACTAAGCATGGTGGGAATAACTTAACTAAGTGCAATGGTGCCGATATCGTATCATCGTGAGGCCACATTCTCTAGAGGCCAAACTAGATGGGTAATTACAAGAGTTGTAAATGAGTAAAGTGTTATTCTCTCATCATTATTTTTGCTAACCGATATCGTATCATCGTGAGGTGGGCTTGGTAATGGTGAGTCTCCCATACCCCGCTAAGAGTTCAATATAACTCTCGAATTCCATTGAGGGATGTGGAGTTTGCCAAAAATAGTGGGTGGTACTATTTGATTCAAGACCTAATCAAGTAGTTAATCAACAATCTAATACGATTTCTGTTATGTTATGTAGTTAACGACATGCCTAAAATACTACCCACCATTATACTTGACAAAATGGCCCAAGACTTTTTCCTTGCATATCTCTCGGATGATTTCACTAAGTTTATTGTAAACTATAAAGTGAATAGATTCGATCATACTTTTAACGAGATGATTGACATGTGCTGTAAATTTGAAAAAGGTTTCAAAAGGACAGTGGGAGTGAGAATGCAAAAACAAGGAAAAGGTTTCTTAAGAAGAAGGCAAAGAAATCCAAAGGAACATGCTTTCATTGTGGAAGGGATGAACGTTGGAAGAAGAAATACAGGGTGCGCATTGCGAGCCTTATGACACGAACTTTTGAAGAGACTATTTCGGTCATAGAAAGTGCTTTTACAGTGAGCTCCAATTCCTGGATATTTGATTCAGGCGCTAGTCAACATATCTGTAATACGATGCAGGGACTAGTAGGGAGCCAGACACTGCGCAATGGGGAGATAGTTGTGCGAGTTGGGAACGGCGCCAAAATCTCTGCAAAAGCAATAGGCACCTACATGCTTAACCTACCCTCTGGGGAAGTCCTGGAACTTAAAAATTGTTTATATTTTCCTTCATGTATAAAGAATTTGATTTCTATCTCTAAGCTTTTACGAGATGGGCACTCAGTATTGTTTGACAAAATGAGTTGCACTTTATACTTGAACGGTCGTATTATCTCTCATGGTAATATGATAGAGGGACTTTTTCACCTAGAGACGAATAGTGGGATGCACTGTATTGAAAGCGGGAATACCTCAAAACCCAAAAGGGCTAGAGAAGAAGTTAACCAAGAAAGGATGTGGCATCTTAAACTTGGACATGTGAACCTTGAAAAGATTCGCAAGATGTCGAAAGACGGATATGTCCGCCCATTAGGTAATGACCAGATGGGTACTTGTGAATGCTGTTTGAAAGGGAAGATGACCAAATCTCCATTCACTGGGAAAGGAGAGCATGCCACTGAAATTCTAGGGTTAATCCACACTGACGTATGTGGACCTATGTCTACTACGTCGAGAGGAGGCTTCTCCTACTATATCACATTCACCGACGATCACTCTCGGTTTGGCTATGTGTATCTTATGAAGTACAAGTCAGAATCCTTTGAAAGGTTCAAAGAATTCAAGAATGAAGTTGAGAAGCAAACTGGGAAACAGATAAAGATCCTAAGATCAGATCGAGGGGGTGAATATCTGAGTAATGAGTTCCTAGATTATCTCAAAGAGTGTGGAATAAAATCACAGTGGACTCCACCGGGAACTCCACAACTTAATGGAGTTCCTGAAAGGAGAAATCAAACCTTGATGAACATGGTTCGTTCTATGATGAGTTCCGCTGATCTACCAGTAACATTCTGGGGATACGCTCTATATACAGCAGCTTACTTGCTTAATAGAGTACCTTCCAAATCAGTTTCACAAACGCCCTATGAGATATGGCATGGAAGAAAGCCAAGTCTTAATCACATTAAGATTTGGGGTTGTGAAGCATATGTCAAGAAGCTTGAAGCTACTAAGCTTGAAGCGAGATCAGTAAGGTGCTATTTTGTGGGATATCCTAGAGAAACTATGGGATATGAGTTCTACCATCCTGACGACCAGAAAGTCTTTGTCGCCAGAACTGCTATGTTTCTTGAGGAACAATTTGTTCTCAAAGGAACTATAAGCAAAACGATGGAGATTAATGAGATTAATGATGAACCACAAACAAGCACACGACATGTTGACAACCCTGTTCCTGAACCCCTAGCTCCACGTAGATCTGAACGGGTCAATAAGCCACCTAGGAGGTATGGCTTAGACAATGACTTTGCGGAATTGCACCTTCTAGGTGACAATGACACAAAGGAGGACCCTAGAGACTACAATGAAGCAATGTCCGACATTGATTCAAAGAGATGGCATGAGGCCATGAAATCCGAGATGGATTCCATGTATCAAAATCAGGTCTGGACTCTTGTAGACCCTCCAGAAGGTATAGTACCTGTTGGAAATAAATGGGTATTCAAGAGGAAGATAGGCGTTGATGGGAACGTGGAGACTTATAAGGCTAGACTAGTAGCCAAGGGTTACAGGCAACGAGAAGGGATTGACTATGAAGAAACTTTCTCTCCTGTAGCCATGATTAAGTCCATTCGGATTTTGCTTGCTATAGCTGCGTACCATGATTATGAAATCTGGCAAATGGACGTGAAGACAGCCTTTCTGAACGGCTACCTAGAGGAAGAGCTTTATATGGCTCAACCCGAAGGTTTCGTGTCCAAGTCTGAAAAGACTAAGGTATGCAAGCTTCAGAGGTCCATTTATGGACTTAAGCAAGCCTCCAGGAGCTGGAACATTCGTTTTGATACTGAAATCAAATCGTTTGGTTTTACTCAAAACGAAGACGACAATTGTGTTTATCAAAAGGTCGTTGGGGAAGCAGTTGTATTCCTAGTGTTATATGTAGATGACATACTACTATTCGGGAATGACACTGCAGTACTTTCTTCTGTAAAAGTGTGGTTGTCCAAAACCTTCCACATGAAAGATTTAGGAGATGCATCTTATGTACTTGGGATAAAGCTCTATCGTGATAGATCCAGAAAATTAATTGGATTATCCCAATCTATGTACATTGATAAGGTGCTAAGTAGGTTCCAGATGGAACAATCTAAGAAAGGTTTTCTTCCTGTGAGACATGGAATTCACCTTTCTAAGTCCATGGGACCTAAGACTCCTGAAGAGATACGGCAAATGAATACTATTCCTTATGCTTCCGCCATAGGAAGTCTCATGTATGCCATGATATGCACAAGGCCTGATATCGCATATGCTGTGAGCATTACTAGTCGATATCAATCTAACCCAGGATCAGAACACTGGGCAGCTGTCAAGACGGTCCTTAAGTACTTAAGAAGAACTAAGGACATGTTCCTCGTTTATGGAGGAGCATCAGAGTTGCGAGTGGAAGGCTATACAGACGCAAATTTCCAATCTGACGTCGATGATAGAAGTTCCAACTCCGGATATGTATTCACTCTGAATGGTGGGGCTGTCAGCTGGAAAAGCAAGAAACAAAGTGTAATTGCTGATTCCACGACAGAGGCTGAATATGTCGCTGCAGCTGAAGCCGGCAAAGAAGCGTTCTGGATGCAGAAGTTCATCACTGAACTTGGAGTGGTTCCAACCATTACGTCACCAGTAACTTTGTACTGTGATAATAATGGGGCGATAGCTCAAGCCAAGGAACCCAGGGCACATCAAAAGAACAAGCATTTTGATAGGCACTTTAATATCATTAGAAGATATGCTGCCGAAGGGAAAGTCAACATCCTCAAAGTTGCTTCAGCCGATAACGTAGCAGATCCACTAACGAAGCCAATGTCTCAAATCCAACTTGACCGCCATATGGAAAAGATGGGTATTAGATACATGGGAGGATGGCTTTGAGTGCAAGTGGGAGATTGTTGGAAGTATGCCCACAAAGCCACTCATTTGATGTAATAGCTTTTTGGAATACTTATTGTGTTAAACTTTTATATGTTTAATAGAAGGGCAAAACTTATTGTTAATCACTATTTATAGTATCTTGTCTTTAAGCAATAAGGGAATCCAAGGAATGTATTTGATCTAAGAGACAAGTGATTTAAGTTAGTTAAATTAACGAGACCTTTCTCTTATGTTCATTCCTAAAACGTTCCTAGCCATAGGATTGCCAATTGGGCATTGACAATCCGCTAAGGTTAGTATGTGTTATGTCGACTCAAGCGTGAGTATGAACTAGTCTCAAGTCATTCGGTGTTGGACACTAAGGCAAACACATAGGTGCTCGAAAGAGTAATCGAGTACACTGAACAACGATCAAACAAGAGTTCGAACATACATGTCATGTGAGAACTCAATAGTTGCAATATGCAAAGTAGTCCTTTGACCTGAGGCATCATTGATGTCTAATGGTTAGGTCCTTGATCTTTGATTATGTCAACGGCATTCCATTGGAGTGTCCACAGCATTGTTAGGGTCAAGCTATCTAGTCATGTAGGCATATGAATGTACAACAAGGGATCTCTAACCTTCCATGATGGAAGGAGAATACTCTAAGATATGATTCGAGAGTCTTTGGCCAAAGCATATGAATATGACTAAGGAAGATGTTCCAAATCTTATTCAATTGAATCATATAGAGAAGTATCACATTGGATAGTAGACATTAAACAAACTATCACTTAAACAATGTGATTCAGAGTATTGTATTAGAGAAGGACCGTATTGCATTGTAGTTGTAACTGGATAGGTTCTCCAACCACTTCTACTTAGCTTGGGTAACCATGACATGCTGCTAGGCGTCACCCATGGTTTGTGGAAGCCCTAAAGATTAGCAAACACTAATTTAAGGGAGAATTGAAATGTGGTTTCAATTCACAATCGATCGTTAAGAGTAACATCGCCCACTACCTCGCTAATTGGAACCTAATGGATCGTACACCGAGTAAAGATATAAGTGAAGAAATTATATGAAATGGATAAGCAATTAAATGGTTTAATTGAAGAATGGTCAAGATTAATTAAATAGTTAATTAATTATACGAAACGTTCGTATTGGGCGTTTAAGTTAGTTTTGGGCTTCGGGGCACAAAAACGTTTTGGTCCACAAGGCCCATTATGTTTAAGTTGTATGACAACTAAAACAAAATGGGCAATTAAGCCCAAATACAACATATGGCCGGCCATAAGCTTCAAGGATAGTGAACTTGGCTTCATTGCAAGTTTGCCACTCCATTGTGAGGTGGTATAAAGACATCTTTATAGCCATTTCACCCTAAGGGTTTTCTAATTGAATTTGGGTGAAACCTATTCTCTCATTTTCACCTTAGGGGAGGAACATCTAGCAATCTTTCTTCCCTAAGTCATCCATTTCATCTTCACACAACATCTTTGGGGTGGAGACTTAGAGACACCAAACTTTTGGTGTTTTGGAGAACAAATCCTCAAATCCTCAAAGAAGAAAAGGAGCACTAAAAGGGAGGAAATCACAAGGAAGATTCAAGGAGCAAGGAGGTGACTTGAAGGCCCTCCACTTGGGTGAATCCCTTGTGCAATCAAGGATGAGCTTCAAGGGTAAAGAATCTCTAAATTCTTATTCTCTTTAATTTTGTTAAAGAGTCTTATGGTTCACCATATACTAGGCTTTGAAAGTCATGGGTTTTATGAATTGTTTTTGAATGCATGCCTACTTTAAAGAGTTATTAGTTTGCATATGTATTCAAATGTTCTTACATGTTCTTAGCTAGGACAAAATTTTTCCTTCAAGTAGTGCTTGATGATTCTTTGAAGGTTTGGTGAAGAACACGGAGAACTTTTTGAATTCCTCTAAGTGTTTTTGGGGATTTGGTGTGCTTAAGCTTTAGCAGTGCCTTGTGTTTATAGACTTTCCGAGCCTTGCCTACGGATGGATTTGGACTTGATTTGTGGCTTGGTTCGTGATTTATTTCCATCAATCATTCAATAAAACAATTATTTAATTTAAATAAAATCAAATAATCAATCTTGCCCAATCTGGCATTTCTATTTGTTTAATCTAAATTAAAATCAAATATTAATTTCCACCAATCGTTGACATGTTTTCTTGATGACTTGTCCGGTTGTGTTAAGTCACGTGCCACGTATGCCCTACCATGTTGAAACATTAATACATTGGTGAACATTTATTTCAACGAAATTTCTTTGTCTACATGCACTTTCAGGCAATGCGAGATCCTGAACATTGCAGTCTAATACATGTTGAGCTGAAGTAGTATATATAGCTCCCGCAGAGATTGTATCTCCATTACCAGAAGACAATCCTGGACTATGGGCAGGGCTGGTCTGTGCACCACAGGGTACAAGAACGCTCAAATTTTCACAAGAAGAAAACCTTGCAGCATTTTTGGACATCACTACATCCATTTGGTACTCTAACTTGTGCACCCGAGAGAGCACTGCCTCGATTTTCCAAAGGACATGCTCCAAAGATTTGTCACCATCTCGATGCGCAAAGAATGCCCAGTTATCACCATTGCTAAGTTTATCAGTGTAATCCGCACTCTGTTCTGTGATTAATATCCCCTCGATAGTAATAAAATAAGTCTTTTCATTTCGGAGTCAATCTTAAATAAAATTTTGCTATACTGATACAACCCGATTCGACCTTAACCGATTGCACAGGTAAAATGGAAGAGGAGTATGGAGCAAGAAGATGAAGCTGAGCTTCCAATATATTTTTGGTATATTAAAATTTTAATTCAAATGACCGTTGGGGAATAAAGGCCACAGTAGGCCGAATATAAAGTGCCTACACAAACTCTGCCAGCTGGCACTACTAACAAACTCTCATAAATACCAGCATATGAGTATCTTTTAACTAACTAAGTCACTAATTATGATTAGTTTAATCATAATCATGACATTGCCTACCCCTCAAGAACAAGCTTGCCCTCAAGGTTACAACCAGAAATTGAAACTACAACTTTGAACAACTGAAATAACAACTTAAAACTGGAAATTTGGAAACTGTGACACAAACTCTTAAAAATCTTCCCAAGTACCTTCACTTTCATCCTTGCCGGTCCATTGAATCAACAGTTGCACTGCTGCAACATTTCCCTTCTTGTACATTCTTCGCTGCAACATTGCTACAGGATCTGTGTGAACCATTCCATCTTTAATGACCTGTGGTAATATTGGAATCAAAGCAGCCTTGTTTCCCAGATGTTTTTTCAAGCAACTAACATGGAAAACAGAATAGATCCTGCCACCATCAAGCAATTGAATCCTATAAGCCACTAGACCAATTCTTTCCTTCATTTCAAATGGTCTATAGTACTTAGGATGCAACTTGTGGTATGAATGAGAAGCAAGGAATTGTAGTTAGTATGGCACCAATTTCAAATAGACCCAATCACCAACCTCAAACTCCCTCTCACTCCTATGTTTATCAGCCTGCAACTTCATTCTATTCTGAGTCACCACTAAATTGGATTTGAGCATGGATAACAATTTATTCCTGGCCAATAGTCCTTGTTCCACCACTTCCAACTTTGCTTTCCCCACTTCATAAGAAACTAAGTGTGGTGGTGGATACCCATAAACCATTTCAAATAGTGTGAACTTTGCCGAAGTGTGGAAAGAGGTATTATAGCTCCACTCAGCCCAAGGAAGCCATTGTAACCACTTTTTAGGCTGACTACTTCTAAAACATCACAGATATATCTCCAAGCACCTATTAACCACCTTTGTTTGACCATCACTTTGTGGATGGTATCCTGAACTCATGCACAACTTTAAGCCATAGAGTTTGAAAAATTCTTTCCAAAAAAAAAACTAAGAAACACGGCATCTCTATCTCTAACTATAGTGGTTGGCATCCCATGCAGCTTAAACACTTGCTCCACAAACCTTTAGGCCACAATGGCAGACTTCCCTTTACAGAGAGGTAATCCTATCACAAAATCCATACTAATATCTGCCCATACTTGCTGAGCTATTGGAAGAGGTTGGAGTAACCCAGGAAGAGAAACAGTTTCATATTTATTTTGCTGACAGTTTCTACATTCACCCACCCATGTTTTAATGTCCTTCTTCATTCCCACCCAATAAAACCCATTTTTATATTATTTGATAGGTCTTAAGAACTCCTTAATGACCTGTCATTGGAGTTGAGTGATGCTCCTCGAATAACTTTTGTCTCTAGGGTGATGTAGGACTAATGACAATTCTTGATTTGTACCTAAGAAAGCCATTATCAACTTGGAACTTAGGAAATTGAGGATTCAACTGTTAACTCCAGCAGTGGCCGTGATAAGAACCTCTTGAATTCTCTGAGAAATCCATTCATTATGTTCATTATTCCTCCTTAACTCATCCATCCAACCAAAGCAGGGATAAGTGATAGCTTTGCATTCCAGAATTTCTTCTTCTTTCTCATCAGAATCCATAGGCAAAGAACTAGAACTAGGTAGTCTAGATAGAGCATGAGCTACTACATTCTCAACCCCATATTTATATTGTATCTCATATTCATAACCCAACAACTTAGTCACCTAGTTTTGCTGGAATGGTGTGTTATTCGTCTGATTCAAGAAGAATTTGATAATGTTGTAATCAGTTTTGATTACAACGTGGCAACCCTGCAAGTAATTGTGCCATTTATTCACTGCATGGATAGGAGCATATTTATGTGACTTTGTTATCTTATTTCTTTACATTTACTTAGTTAATTTCCATTTATTTTGGTAATTTAAGTTATTTTTATATTATTGTAGGTCCAGTTGGTAAAGATGATAATAAATAGTCAAATGGAGCAATTTGGAGCAGTTTTGGACTTGGATTGGATAACAAGGGTGGATAGCATATGGTTTGGACGTTTTTGATGCTTAAATGGTGCTAGACAAGTGCTAAAATCTGGAGAAATTAAAGTTGAGGCTAGGAAGGCAAGGAATTAGACAAGAAAGAGGAATCCTAGTTGGAGAGGAACATTATCTTATCCTATCCTATCTTGTTCAACCATATCTTATCTTATCTTATCTTATCACCAGCTGCAAGGAGGAATCCTAATCACATTCCAACACTTTCTACCTGATTTTTAGAGTCCTAAAATAACTCAAAAACTGACACACCCCGACCGAGATCAGGGCATGCTAGCCGTCACGTGGAAGTGACGTAACCATGTGCACAGTGCAGAAGCTAATAAATAATAATAAAAGTACGAATAAATAAAAAACCCAGCTATACACAAAGTAATAACATACATGTGCTAGCCAACCTAGAACCTGGAAGGGCGCAAAACAGAAAGTGTGAGTGGGCAAAAACAAAGCTTTTCAAAAACCATTTCATAAACAAAGTTCTAACCCCTCGCCGTAAAACCTGTATACTTCCTAGAAAAATAGAATATATATATATATACATATATATATAAATCATGCTCAGAAATATGCCATGCCAAAGGCCTCAAAATAAAATGCAAGTACTCAGGTAATGCCAAACAATGTCATGTAATCTGTCAGCCGAAATCACCTAACGTGACCTGTACGGCTGAATCTAGAGCTCAAATCTCCAACTCACTAACTATACCTGCACACAAGTCGGAACCACCTATAGTGGTCTGTACGACAGGACTGGGTGTATAATAAGTACGCTCAAGTGTTACGATCACGTGAAGACTGGGTGAATAATCGCGGGTCACCTACGAGTCGGAACCACCTAAAGTGGTCTGTACGACAGGATTGTGCACCTAACTTGGATCCAAGAAAAGCGTGTGGTGCGGGAGGTGAACATCACGTGAAGGACTGTGCCCAACTCTGGGCGGGAGCACTAACACCATGGGTGCAGGTTATGAGCTCTTATTGCATCTCAAATTACTACTGAACATAAACATAAACTATAACTTACCTAGCACTTACCTGTGCATCCGCAGCACCAACACACATATATATATGCAACTAATAATGCATAATTAAACGGGCAAACATAATGCATGGCATAAATTTCACTTTCTGGGAAAAACATGAGTATATAGGTATATACGGAAAACCAAAAGCCCACTCACTGGTATGTAGAAGGGTCGTAACCCCCTTACCTCGAGTGACCGCGCTCATCCTCGAGATAGGTCTCACCTATATGCGAAACAACTATAAATACGTTAATTTTAAAGCACATAACCGACAATATGAAATAACTTCTCATACAATGCTCAAATGGGGTGTATGAATACACCAACGTGATCTACTCAACCTTAGGAACATCCCCATATTTTTAAAATAAATTTTCGACGCCGCACGCGCCCCCACGCCCTGGCCAAGGCACGGCCACACGCGCTGCCCACGCGCAGGCACGTGCCTGGCACACTAACTGTGTCAGTTAATGCCGTCAAGAATATTCTGTTAACTCTGATGGATTCCGTTAACGTCGTTAGGAATATTTTGTCCAAACTGACAGAATATTCCGTCTAAAATCCGGCGCCGTCGCCGGCACCGGAAAACTGGGAAATTTTCAAAACTTCGTATCTCATTCATTTTTCAAACAAATTTCACAAAATTGGTAACAAAATGAAGCTTACAACAAGAGGAACAAATCCATACCACTTTCAAGCACTAAAACCCATGGCATCTCTTCGGGAAAACACCACCAACTCCGGCCAAACCTGCAAGTTACGATTCCGACGTCCAAAACCTTTAAACGAACCACCCTGAGCCTCCTCAGGACCTTACCAAGCTTCCTACAAGCTTGAAATTCCCAAAAACACAAGAATTAACGTGTGCATGAACAGTGACCAAATCGGGGGATCTCAAGTTCGACGTGAAAACGAAGGTATCCTTACCTGAAATGGGTATGGTTGAACACCTAAGGACCTAACGAACACAAATGTGTAATTTGTTTCCTCGATCTGTGAAGATTTCAAGGGTTTTGGGTGTTGTTCGTATAAGAAAATAGGAAAGGGAGAGAGAGAGGGACTCGGGACAAGGCTACGGAACAGGGAAGGGATGTGGGTGGGTGTAGGAGTGTGTGTGTGGTCCAAAATCAGCCAAACAAAACCCAACAACAACCACACAACGAAACAACCATACTAGGGGGAAAACCATCATTTCACCCCTACTGTATGAATAGTCCAGGACGGGCTGTCACAACCTACCCACCTTAAAAATTTCGTCCCGAAATTCAAAACAACCACTCACAACAACCACTAGTCACCAAAGAACAACCGAGGATACAAATCTCTCATCCGATCTTCAGTTTCCCAAGTAGCCTCTTCCACGGAATGATTCCTCCACAAAACTTTCACCAAATTCACTGTCTTGTTCCTCAGAACCGTTTCTTTCCAATCTAGAATCGTCACTGGTTCCTCATCATAAGTCAAATCCGGATTGATTTCCAAGGGTTGAGGAGGTATCACATGAGACAGATCTGCAACATAATGTCGAAGCATAGACACGTGAAAAACGTTATGTACTTTAGCTAGCTCAGGAGGCAACTCCAGCCTGTAAGCCACCTCACCAACTCGCTTGGTGATCATGTACGGTCCGATATACCTGGGACTTAGCTTACCTTTCTTTCCAAACCGTACAACGCCTCTCCACGGTGAAAGCTTCCAAAACACCCAATCGCCAACTTTATACACTCTGTCAGTAGCATGCCGATCTGCTAAACTCTTTTGCCAATCCTAGGCTGCCTTCAGGTTAGACTTCATTACCTGAACATTTTGAGTAGTCTCCTCAACAATCTTCGGGCCCACCAAAACTCTTTCTCTGACCTCTGACCAACATAAGGGTGTGCGATAAGATCTACCATACAACGCCTTGAATGGTGCCATGCTGATACTCGAATGAAAGCTGTTGTTGTAGGCAAATTCCATTAAATCCAACCGCTTGTGCCAAGCATCACCAAACTTTAACACCGAAGATCGCAACATATCCTCTAATGTCTGAATGGTTTTCTCTGACTGTCCGTCCGTCTGAGGATGATATGCCATACTATAAAGTAGTCTCGTACCCAAAGCTTCCTGAAAAGCCACCCAAAACTTAGATGTAAATTTTGGCTCACGATCCGAGACAATGCTCACAGGGACACCATGGTACTTCACGATCTTCGAAATGAACAAATCAGCTAATCGGCCCAAAATACTTCTCCCTCACTAGAATGAAATGTGTTGACTTAGTAAGCCGATCAACAATCACCCAACGTCAAAACCATTATGTGTACGCGGAAGCTTGTACACAAAATCCATAATAATATTTTCCCATTTCCACTCTGGAACGGGAAGCGGCTGCAACAACCCAAACGGCTTCTTCATTTCCGCTTTAACTTGCTAACAAACAGTACACCTACTCATATACTCAGCTATCTCCCTTTTCATACCCGGCCAATAATAAAATGGTTGAATGGTATGATACATTTTAGTAGCTCCTGGATGCATAGCATAAGCCGAGATATGTGCTTCATCGAGAATTGCTTTCTTTAAATCCAAATTATTAGGCACAAACATCCTACCCTCCTGCATCAGCATACCATCCAATTCACGAACTTGGAGGTCTCTCCTCCTCCCTTGATCTCGAGCTTGGATTAATTCTTGAGTTTCCTCATCAACTACCTGAGCTTCAAGCACCCGATCAACTAAAATTGGCCTAACTTGAAAATAAGCAAGTAAAGCCACCTCTCGATCTTCTGCCTCCAACCTCACTCCTGTGGATCTTAAGTCTGCCAGAAAAGGAACGTGACTAGCGTACAACGCATTGATACGGCCCTGAGACTTCCTGCTAAGTGCATCAGCTACCACATTTGCACAATCAGGGTGATAATCAATCGTGCAGTCATAATCACTAAGCAGTTCCAACCACCTCCGCTGACGAAGATTAAGATCCCTCTACGTAAAAAGATACTGAAGACTCTTAAGATCTGTAAAGATCTTACGTTTCTCTCCATAAAGGTAATGTCTCCACAACTTCAACGCGAAAATAATGGCTGCTAACTCCAAATCATGTGTAGGGTAATTCAACTCATGAGGTTTCAATTGTCATGAAGCATAAGCAATTACCCTACCATGCTGCATCAACACACAACCCAGACCATTCAAAGAAGCATCACTATAGACCTCGAAATCACCACTATCATCCAGGAGCGCCAAAACAGGTGCATGAGTGAGACAATACTTCAACTGCTGGAAACTCTGCTCACACTTATCATCCCACTCAAATTTAACATCATTCCTCGTTAACCTCGTCAGTGGTAAAGCAATCACAGAAAAATCCTTAACAAACCATCGATAATACCCTGCTAAACCAAGGAAACTCCTCACCTCAGTGACGGTTCGCGGTTGCTCCCATTTCTCCACAGCTGCCACCTTTTAAGTATCCACCAAGATACCCTGAGCTGAAATGACGTGCCCTAAAAATGCAACTTGGTTTAACCAAAAGTGGCACTTGCTAAACTTAGCATACAATTGGTGTTCCCTCAACCTTTTATACACCAGAGTAAGATGTCGAACATGCTCCGATTTAGATTTAGAGTACACCAGAATGTCGTCGATGAAAACAATAACAAACCTATCCAAATATGGCTGGAATACTCGGTTCATCAAATGCATGAAAGCAGCTGGTGCATTCGTCAATCCAAATGGCATAACCAGAAACTCGTAATGACCATAACGAGTCCTGAAAGCCGTCTTAGGAACATCATCCCTACTAATCTTCAGCTGATAATATCCAGACCTCAAGTCAATCTTAGAAAATACACAAGCACCTTGAAGCTGATCAAATAAATCACCAATACGCGGCAACGAATAACGGTTCTTAATCGTTACCCGATTCAATTGCCGGTAATCAATACATAGCCTCAAAGTTCCGTCTTTCTTTCTTACAAACAATATCAGAGCTCCCCAAGGTAAAGTACTAGGCTGAATAAAACCCTTATCCACTAATTCCTGCAACTGAACTTTCAATTTCCTCAACTCAGCAGGAGCCATACGATAGGGAGTCAAGGAAATAGGATTAGTACTTGGAAGCAAATCAATAGTGAACTCCATGTCTCGGTCTGGCGGCAAACCAGGGAAAACATCAGGAAAATGGCTGACTACCCTTACATCCTCCACATTATTAGGAGCAGCATCATCCAACACCACATGAGCTAAGTACCCCTGGCAACCTTTAGATAACAACCTTTTCGCTCGAACAGTAGAAATAGCGCCATGTCTCACGCTACTCTGCTCGCCCACAAAAGTAACCATAGGTAATCCAGGACGATGGAAAGTATATATTTTCCCGTAACAATCAATATTGGCACGATTGAAATGCAACCAATCCGTGCCCAGAATCACAACAAAGTCAACAATATCCAAAGGGATAAAATCAGCTGGCATAATAACATCCTCTACCATCACTGGACATCCTGGGTACACACAATCTATAATACATCTATCCCCTCTAGGCATAGCAAACTCTAAATCATACCCTAGAGGTGTAGGGCGAGGTTGCGTCACTTGAGCAAATGTATGAGAAATCACAGAATGTGTAGCACCACAGTCAATTAATACTCTAGCAAAATAACCAAGGATATTTAACATACCCATGATCAAGTCTGGATTGTTTTGAGCGTCCTGCAGAAAGATGTTATGAATACGCCCCTGGGTCTGCTGCCGTCCACCACAACCTCTACTCGTCTGGCCACCACAACTCTATGCACCACGCCCCTAACTAGGCTGACCAGACTGCCTTGAAGACCCTGCACTACTCACAGCAATCTCCCCCTGCTGAGACTGTCCTCCCTGAAACCACTAAGACCCGCATGCTGGAACTAGAGGATACAGCATATAGCCACCAGAATACTAGGGATAACACCCTGAGAATATGGATCCTGGGGATATGGATACTGTCCTGAGGCATAAGGAACAGCATCGCCCTGATAGTAATAGGCACCACCTCGACCCGTCTACCCGTAACTACCAGAACCAGGAACCTATTGGATGGTGCAGGTGGTGGCAAGAAAGTCTGCTGGGGCCTCTGCTGACTCTGGGGACAATTTGCAACCCGATGTCCCATCTGCCCACAAGTAAAGCAACCGTCACTGCCTCGCTTGCACTCACCAAAATGTCGATTATTACACCTGCGGCAAACTGGGGCCCTACCTCTACCAGCATCACCCTGTCTCTGGCCTCTAGCAAACCTACCGCCACGACCCTGACCAGTGGCGCTAAAACCACCACTAGAAGAGCTAGAACTAGTGCGACCCCTCTTGAAGCTCTGGGACTTGCGAGGTTCGAGCGACGCCTGACCCTTGCCCTTGTCATCTTTCCTCTGGTTGCCATCTTTCTCTTCCTTCTCACTCTCGCTGGGCATGTTCTCTAAATCCTCAATTCTCAACAGAATCTCATAAAACTCCTGGTAGCTGTCACAAGGGGTAGTGGTCGTCATACGCCATTTCTTCTTACTGCCCAAGTGGAAACGGCGAAGCATCTCTGCCGGATTACCAACAACATCCGAATGATAGCGAGACAGATCAGTAAACCTCCGGTAGTACTCATTTGCTATTAACTTCCCTTATCTCAACTCAGTGAATTCCTGCTTTTTGCGGTCAATATACTCAGGAGGCGCTAACCTTCTCCTGAACAACTCTCTGAATACCTCCCAATCAGTCCTCTCTGCTGGAGATAAACGACGAACCTCCTGCTCCCACCAGGATGCAGAATCCTTACCCAAAAACCAAGATGTCGTCTCGACCCACTTCTCAACAGGGAGATTCCCCTGATTATGCAGAACAGGAAAGGTCTTCTCAATATGTTCTAGCCACCGCTCCGCACCCTCAAAGCCCTCGTGGCCCTCGAATTTATCCAGCTTTAGATTATACATAGTCTCCAGAGGAGTCCTTTGGGGAGGGTGGAGCGCCGACTGAATAGCTGTAGCGATAGCTTCCCCTAGCTGAGCTACATCGGGGAAACTAGGCTCAACAAAGCGACGTGGTTCCCGACGAGGCGGCAAAATTCTGACAGAAGACACCAAAACCATTAGAATACTCACAAAAGTACAGGACTACCAAAACCTAGGCTTTGATACCAAACTGACACACCCCGACCAAGATCAGAGCATGCTGGCCGTCATGTGGAAGTGACATAACCATGTGCACAGTGCAGAAGCTAATAAATAGTAATAAAAGTATGAATAAATAAAAAAGCCCAGCTATACACAAAGTAATAACATACATGTGCAAGAGTAAGTGTGAGAAACAAAGTTCAGAGCACAGAATACCTAATGCAGTCCGGGAAAAACAACATTAAATAAACCCACCCAAAGGTGGTCCTACACTGGTGATAATCTGTCAGATAAGCGAGGAAAATCCTCTGGGGAGCCACCAAAAGTGCTAGCCGACCTAGAACCTGGAGGGGCGCAAAACAGAAAGCGTGAGTGGGCAAAAACAAAGCTTTTCAAAAACCATTTCATAAACAAAGTTCTAACCCCTCGCTGTAAAACCTGTATACTTCCCAGAAAACTAGAATATATATATATATATATATATAAATCATGCTTAGAAATATGCCATGCCAAATGCCTCAAAATAAAATGCAAGTACTCAAGTAATGCCAAACAATGTCATGTAATCTGTCAGCCGAAGTCACCTAACGTGACCTGTACGGCTGAATCTAGAGCTCAAATCTCCAACTCACTAACTATACCTGCACACAAGTCGGAACCACCTAAAGTGGTCTGTACGACAAGACTGGGTGTATAATAAGTATGCTCAAGTGTTACGATCACGTGAAGACTGGGCGAATAATCGCGAGTCACCTACGAGTTGGAACCACCTAAAGTGGTCTGTACGACAGGATTGTGCACCTAACTTGGATCCAAGATGAGCGTGTGGTGCGAGAGGTGAACATCACGTGAAGGACTGTGCCCAACTTTGGGCGGGAGCACTAACACCGGGAGTGCAGGTTATGAGCTCTCTATGCATCTCAAATTACTACTGAACATAAACATAAACTATAACTTACCTAGCACTTACCTGTGCATCCGCAGCACCAACACACACACACATATATATATATATGCAACTAATAATGCATAATTAAATGGGCAAACATAATGCATGGCATAAAAACGTATAAACGTTTCATTTCACTTTCTGGGAAAAACATGAGTATATAGGTATATATGGAAAACCAAAAGCCCACTCACTGGTATGTAGAAGGGTCGTAACCCCCTTACCTCGAGTGATCTCCCTCGTCCTTAGGATAGGTCTCACCTATATGCGAAACAACTATAAATACGTTAATTTTAAAGCACATAACCAACAATATGAAATAACTTCTCATACAATGCTCAAATGGGGTGTATGAATACACCAACGTGATCTACTCAACCTCAGGAACATCCCCATATTTTTAAAATAAATTTTCGACGTCGCACGTGCCCCTACGCCCAGGCCAAGGCACAGCCACACGCTGATGCGAGATTTAAACGCACACAATTTAAACCCTCTTTTTTTGTCAATTGTAGTAGAAGTATAAGTAGGGATCGTTCTGGACCGGGGATTAGGAGGGATTGCTAATACCTTGGAAACTGACTCAAAAAACGTAAAAACAAGATAAAACACTAAACTAGACTCAAAGAATGCAAAACTAAAATTTAAAACATTAAGACAAACCAAAAGACTCAAAACTAATTTTGGACGAATTTAAGATTATGGCTTGATTCAAAATACTTTAAAACACAAACTAAACAGATTCTAAGCACTAAAGAACAAGAAAGTAAAGGGGGGGGGGGAAAGTTTTGATTTGAAGAAAATTGAAATAACAAAACAAGTTAATAAACTGAGCGGAATGTAATTATGAAATTGTGATGGAATGAATGGAATGAAGGCTAGCTAAGGGGTTCTTCTCCACATATGTTATACTTGCATACAAGATTGATTCTCAGTTGGTCTTTCGATAAATTATGAAACTCAACACTCCGGATTAATTAGGTCCGCTTAAATTAACCGTCAAGTTTTCCTTAAGTTAATGAATTGGATGGGTTTGCGCAACGCAATTCACAACATTCTCCAAAAGTCCTTTACGTGAACAGCACAATAAAGATACAATCAAAGATCATTAAGCATTATGAAAACTATAAGTGTTGACGAGGCATTCGTTACTATGATGAGCATGAAACTCGTGCCAAGAATTCATTTAACGCGATTGTTTAGAAGCAACCTCCACTACTTGTGAATATAAGTTCATAACGATTAGGTGAAATTCCCTTATATTCTAGCGTCATATTTATGCATGAAAATTAAGCGCGCATTCTTAATAAACATTCATAAATAAGCTATCAATCAAACGGTTAAACAAATTGAATCCACAACTTATGAAATTCCAACGAAAGTTAATCAATTCATATTGCAAATATAAACATAGTTTCGAATCACCCCCTACCTAAAGGGGGTTTAGTTCCTCATAACTTTGAAATCAAAGAAACACCTAAACATTCCAACAACTCAAAACTTGAATTGTATGAACGTTTAAGCACTCTTCTCTTCCATACATACAAAACAAAGAGAATTAAAATGAAACTTTGAAATCAAAGAAACACCTAAACATTCCAACAACTCAAAACTTGAATTGTATGAACGTTTAGGCACTCTTCTCTTCCTCGTTGTTGTAGCACAAGGTTTAAGGATAGGTTGTGTGATGGTGTGAAGTGTTTTGGAGGGATGGGAAGTGGTTGGATAGTGGCTGCAATGGAGGAGAAAAACTGCACAGAAATGGAAGGATATGCACGGCAAAGGTTGGGAAATGGTGTGTTTGTGGTGTGTTTGTGTATGAAATGAGGAATGCCTTGAATGATGAGAATGCAAGGTATTTATAGGAGTAGTGGAGGGAACATATGGCTGCAATGCATGTGATAAAAGACTAGGAAAGTGGGTGGAAAGCTGAAATTTCACAAGGGGGCCAAAGGGGAACCCACGGCAAAGGAAAGGATGGTGCATGTGTTTGGGAAGCTTTCTTGCTCATTTTCTGGATGCAATGATGAAAAGTTTAATAAATAATGCATGTAGGTAGCTGAAATGATGAAGAATGAGTGGTGGAAATGCAAGGGAAAGCTAGAAATACATGTGAAGATGCTGGAATTTCAAAGTGAAGTGCACAGCAATGATGCTTGTTTGTTGGTGAAAATGTGTTGGCTGGATGTTTGTGAATGAATGGGGTGTAAAGGTGGCTGCAAGGTTGAATGATTAAATGTGCATGTGGGTTGAAATGCAAGGTGAATGAATAATGAATGCATGTGTTGATGAAATTTCATTTGGAAAGCTGAAATGTGGAGGGGATGCACGGCATGGATGTTTTGGTGATGTTTTGTGTGTGAATGGTTGTTGTTTTGCATGTGAAGTGTGTTGTGAATGTATGTGGGTTAAATGATTAAAGGGGATGGAAGATGGATGAATGATGGTGATGCGAGATTTATACGCACACAAATTAAACCCTCTTTTTGACAATTGTAGTAAGTATGTAAGTAGGGATCGTTCAGGACCGGGGATTAGGAGGGATTGTTAATCACTTGGATTTGACTCAAAAACGTAAAAACACAATATAAAACACTATACTAGACTCAAAGAATGCAAAACTAAACTTTAAAACATTAAAACAAACCAAAAGACTCAAACAGCACCCAAAACACTCAAAACTGCCTTAAAAACACTTTCTGGGCAGTTTTGAGCACTTTGAGTACTTTGGACGAATTTGGGTAACAAATTGACTCAAAACACTTATAAACACAAACCAAAACACTTTCTAACTAATTTGAACAATACAAAGACTCAAAGGGCTCAAAACAAGTTCAAAAGACTCAAAACTGCCTAAAAACACTAAATAGGCAGTTTCTGACCTTAAACCCAAATTTGGACGAAATTAAGTTGTAACTTGACTCAAGACTCTTAAAAACACAAACTAAATTGATTTCTAACTAATTTGGACATTAAAGTAAGGGGGGATTGAGTTTTGGACGAAATTAAACTAAATGCACAGATTCTAATTAAAAACAGAATGTAAGTATGAAATTGATGGAATATAATGGATGAGATGAAAAGCTAGCTAAGGGGTTCATCTCCACATATGTTACACTTGCATAATAAAAAGATCTCCAAATGCATTTCAATAAACCATGAATTCTCAACGCCCCGGGTTAATTAGGTCCGCTTAAATTAACCGTCAAGTTTTCCTTAAGTTAATGAATTGGATGATTGCATACGACAACCCAAAGCATTCCTCACAAGTTCCCTACATGAATTGCATAATAGAGATACAAGCAAGAATCATTAAGCATCATGAAAACTATAAGTGTTGACGAGGCATTCGTTACTATGATTGCATGAAACTTATGCCAAGAATTTGTTTAACGCGATTGTTTATAAGCAACCTCCACTACTTGTGAATATAAGTTCATAACTATTACGTGAAACTCACTTATATTCTAGCGTCATATTCATGCATGAAAATTAAGCGTATACTCTCAATAAACATACATAAATAAGTTATCAATCAAACAGTTAAACAAATTGAATCCACAACTTATGAAACGCAATTAGAAGTAATCAAATCAAAATGCAAGCATAAACATATATTTCGAATCCCCCCCTAGCCAAGGGGGGTTTAGTTCCTCATACGTACAAAACAAAGAGAATTGAAATTAAACATTGAAATCAAAGAAACGCCTAAACATTCCAACAACTCAAACTTGAATTGTATGAACGTTTAGGCCCTCTTCTCTTCCTCTTCGTTGTAGCACAAGGTCTAAGGATAGGTTTGGAGGGATGGGGAGTTATGGATGGTGTAGAATGATGTGTTTAGGATAGGGATGGATGTAGGGGACCTCAAGGCTTCTTTTTGGGCAGAAAATATGAAGAATGGTGAAGTATGGATGTGTTATAGAGAGGGGATGAATTTCTGGCGTGAATGGTTGTGTATGAGAGGTGGTAATCTGATCTAGGGGTTAATATGAGTATATATAGGCACTTAGAACCCTAGGGAAATCAGATATGGACTTGAATTAATTAATGGGAGAGCATGGGAGTGCATGTGGCTGATTTGTGGTGCAATGATGAAAAGGCAAAGTGCATGTGGCTGATTTGTGGTGCAATGATGAAAGGATGGAAGTGCATGTGGCTGCAATGGATTAAAGGATGGGAGTGCATGTGGCTGATTTGTGATGCAATGATGAAAGGATGGAAGTGCATGTGGCTGCAATGGATTAAAGGATGGGAGTGCATGTGGCTGAAATGTAGCCTTCTAGAAATCAGGTTTTTAGGCCCCCTTGCAACTCCCTAACTGAATTCAAGCCTTTCAAATTCGTCCATCCTCATGCCACCATGCTTGCACTATCCAATCTTGGCCCAAAAATGCTCTAGAATGCTCCAAATTGCTTCTTTTTGCATACTTTGACACTAAAACCTGAAATTGCACGAAAATAACTTTAAACACTATAATTAACATAGTTTAGCTAATTAAATGCAAGAAAACAAGCTAACTAAGTCGTATAAATATGCTCCTATCAGATGGATTGAATAATGAGGCTCTAGGGTGGAATAAATGGTGATGCATGAGATGGAATGATGAATGAATGGAATGAAGTGTGTATGCACAGTTTTGGTATGGAGAAAGGGATGAATGTGCATTATGTTGGGAAGGCTATGAATGTGTATGGCACAAAGGTGTGGATGGTTTATGAGTGCATGTGGGTGAATGATTTGTGGTGCAATGATGAAGAATGAATAAAGAATGCATGTAGGGTTAGCTAGGAAAGTGGGAATGTGGTTGAATGATTAAAGGGACATGCATGTGGCTTGTTTGATTGCTTGGTGAGATGATGCACGGCACAAAGGGGTGAATGGTGTGTGTTATTGCATGTGTGTGTGAGTGGTGGTAGTGGGGTGAATTATAATGAATGCATATGGAATAAAGATGGAGAAGGTGATGTAATGATGCATGCTTGTAGTTTAGGGTGTTGAATATAGATTTGCATGGTTTTTGAATTGATTGTGGGCTTTGGAATTGGAAGGAAATGCATGGCAAAGGGCTTGGTTTAAGAGAGAATGGGCTAGGCCCTTTGTTTTATGTCCAAAGTGAATAAAAGGCCTTCAAATTCGTCCAACATTTTGGCTCCAATCATATGCTATCCATTCCAAGCCCAATTTTGCTCCAAAATGCTCCAACATGCATCTTTTTTCTTCCTTAAGCCCTTAGAACCTGAAAACACACAAAAGAAGCATAAAGGACTAAAATAACTAGAGAAACATAACGTAAATGCACGAGAACAAGCCATTTAAGTCGCATGAATATGCTCCTATCAAACTCCCCCACACTTATCTTTTGCTAGTCCTCGAGCAAAACAGAATAAAAACAAATAAACAAAACGACACTAAACACGTTAAACACAACCTACACCTTCCAACAATCGTTTCAGGGATTTCCAATGCACATGACAAGTTAAAAATCATTATTCCCACAGAATTTAGTCATCTTCACACTTAAGTACATTCTTAATCAGAGTCACCACATACTATTTCACAATTAAGCATTTAAAACCATATTTTGAATGTAGTAACATGCCTTAGAGAATTTGCTCAATTCCTCACAAGATATGCACTCAATTTCACTCAGATTTTCTGACTACACACCCTACATTAAGTATATGTGAGAAGATTGATGTAAACATGAAAACGAACACTCACATATATGTATCACAAGAACGCAATTTTTGGAGTTAATAAGCATGTTTAGATATGATCTCATGAATGGAATGCTACTACTTAGACGCGAGAACCAATGACACCATATGCTCATACCAAGTTCAAACTCCACAAATTGAAACACATAACACTCAAGATTGAAGTCACGGGTTGTAATGGGGCTTGGGGCGTGTGGATAACAAAGAAGGGATATGGAAACAAAGGTTCTCAAAGAAATAGTGAGCAAGGCAATTGAATCAACTTAGAATTCACTTTTGAATGAAAACTCAACTTTGGAACAAAAGGGAGAATTTAGACAATTTTGGGCCAGAATTGGTGTTTTGAGCTCTTTCTTCAATCACTCATTCTTTCATTATTATTATTTTTTTTTTTTTCTTTTGAAACTCAAAACATACTTAAGAACAAGCATTCCTTCCCCCACACTCATTTTCTTGCATAAGGTAACTCAAAAGGAATTCATTTAAGTCATGCTCACTATCTTTTAAGAACAAGGGTAAGGACGGTCATATTCTAGGTTAGGTGAAGATAAAGTGGGTTAACAAAGAACATGGGCTAACATGGCTCAACGGGGGTAAAACTTACAACATATACGAAATATGGGAAGTGAGGCTATTTGGCTATGGTGGCAACTACACAACTTCATCTTGATATATGTTATGCAAATCAATAACATGCTTTGAATGAAATGGGCATGAGTTCTAGCATTTTGAACTATATGATGAAACGCCTTCTAAGTAGTAACCAAGCAAAGAATAATGAGATCATGCAACGACTTTAGAAAACAAGAAATCACAGATTATACTCTCCAAAGAACGTTATAGGCTCAAGTCTCTCAGGGTTGTAGCGTTTGTTTGAGTTCCTTCCTTCAAGCATGTTACATAACTAATTTTTTTCTTTTATGATTGCATGTGAAGTCATACATTATAACCATAACCAAGCATATACCAAGAGTAAATCAAACTTTTCTCCATGTTTATAACTCTTTTTAACAGTCATGCAATTAGAAACCAAATCCTTATCATTGTGTTGGAAGGTGACCTACGACACAAAAACGACTCAAAACACTCTTTTTAGGCTTTTCAAAACATGTTTTTCAAATTTTTATGTGATTTTCGAATTTTAAGTCAAAACACACTAAACACACTTAAAAACAGCAAGAAACAACATTTGAAGTTATGGTGGATAAAACCCTACGAATTTGCATCAAAACACTTTAGTAACTCCCCCACACTTAAATCAAACATTGTCCTCAATGTTAAAAACCACACTAAACACAAGCAAACATAAAAACAGCAATTAAACATACTAAACATGGCAGAATGTCTCTAACAAAGAGAAGAGTTTAGGGATGCAAATCTGGTTATGGAGTGTAAATTCCATCTTCTCCGTGGTGATTGTATTGAGGCTTGGATCTTTGTGATTCCACAGGCTTACTCTTGAACTGCGCTGCTCCCATCGTTGATTTTCCTTTGTGCTACTCTTGAACTGTGCAGCAGGCTTCCTTTGGTCTCCCCGAAGGTCTGAGCTTCCTCCTCTTATCTGTTTCTTTGTTCAATCTCTCCAATTCGTATTGAAGAGGGTTAGAGGATAGCTCAGCAAAGCTAGGTAAGCAACCAGGGAATAGAGTCCATATAGACTCCAAGTGCCGGCTGATTGCTTCTTTCACTTTGCCATGCAAATAATATCAAGGACAAAGGAAAGACAGGGAAAGAGCATGATATGAGATACCTTTGCTTTTGCCCTTGATGATATGAGATACCTTTGCTTTTGAAGAAGCGGTGAATGAATCAGCACATGTATTTGTGGTGCTGTTTCCTCCTGGGTCATCTGTACTCCAGGCATCTGGTATCATCTTTGGGGAAGAAGAAAGAATGGAGTATTTCGAAAGGCTTTGCTGGGAGTGCGCCCTCAGAGGTGAGGAAGAGTTGGGCATTTTCTTCAGTTCTGTCTTGCCAAAAAAATTGAAGGTCGACATATATAGGGAATTCAATAGCAAGTGGTGATACTGTTCTTTTACCGTTGTCGACAAACATTTTGATCCCGCAAATCCGGCTTTTTTGGAATAGTGACGACTCTTCGATCTTTGAAGACGCCTCTTCGATAAAGCTGCACGCGTTTTCTGAAAAGCAGATAAAGCGTCGCCGAACTTTGCGCTTGTCGGCTAAAGACGTGTAGTTGCGATGATGGCCTCCACGTGTTGAACGCGTTTTCTGAAAAGCCGAGGCTTTTTGAATTGGTGGACGCGTTGCCTTGGCTTTTTATAGAGCTATCGATCACCGCCAACTCACACACTCTGAAGATTTTCCATTCTTGAAACTCGTCTCCGGCCCTTTGAAAATCTACTCCGTCCGCCCCTTCTCTTTTAACTTCGTGAACAATGGCTAGCTCATCCAACCCATCGAACCTTCGCTTAGATTTGAGTCTAAGCAGTGATCCGGTCACGTCTCATCAGGGTAAGGTATGGTGCCCGTCTTTCTTATCTTCTCATGGCCCTCTTACAAATGAGGACTCTGTGATGACGGATCCCACAACGGCTACGATAGTGGCTCGGAACCTCCTCACTCCCAAAGACAGTCAGCTGCTTTCAGGACGGTCCGATGAGTTGGCCGTTCAAGAATCCCTGGCTCTGAGTGTTCAGTGCGCTGGCTCTGTGTCCAACATGGGCCAACGCCTTCTTGCTCGCTCCCGACAGGTTGAATCCTTGATGGCGGAGGTGGAGAGTCTTAAGCAGGAGATCAAACAGCTTAAGTACGAGAACCGAAGTTTGCACGTGCTTGCCAACAATTATTCAACAGGCATGAAGAGGAAACTTGACGAGCTTGATGACCGTCAAAGGCTTGCAGCTTTCTTCCAGAGGCACCTCTTTCCTGGGTCATCCAGCGTTCCACCAAGGTTTGGGGCCTTGAATGATCTATCTTCGGTGCCTCCCGCTCTTATGCCTCTTGCTCCGAAGCCTCTTGCTCCGAGACCTCCTGTTCCGATGCCTCCTGCTCCGATGCCTCTTGCTCCAAGAGTGTTGCCACGTAGTGGGGCCTCACGTACTCAACCTTTGTAAAGGCTCCATCTTTCTGCCATGTTTAGATACAATTGTAATTTATCGAAAAAAATCAATGAACAAGCAAAAGTTTTATTTACTGTATTGGGTTGCCTCCCAAGTAGCGCTTTCTTTTACGTCTTGCAGCCGGACGAAGAATCCATTTACTCCAAATTGGAGCCTACGGTACCCAAGGGGGTGTCATCCACGGTGTGCTCCACAAAGTTCTCATAATAAGCCTTCAAACGATGCCCGTTCACCTTAAACTCTTGACCTGTTTTGAAGCTACGAACTTGGACTGCACCATGAGGAAAAACGTTAGTAATAACAAAGGGTCCAATCCAACGTGAACGTAACTTACCCGGAAATAGACGAAGACGAGAATTAAACAACAACACTTTCTGTCCAACAGAGAAGGACTTGGTGCGAATCATCTTATCATGAAAGGCCTTCGTCTTTTCCTTGTAAAGGCGAGCATTCTCATAAGCTTCATTCCGTATCTCCTCAAGTTCATTCAATTGAAGCTTACGATGAATTCCCGCTGCATCCACATCCATGTTGAACTTCCTCACGGCCCAATGAGCCTTGTGCTCCAACTCCACAGGTAAGTGACATGGCTTGCCATAAACAAGCCGAAAGGGGGACATTCCTATGGGTGTTTTGTAGGCGGTCCTATAAGCCCACAATGCATCTTCTAGCCTTAAGCTCCAATCTTTTCTTGTTGGACCCACTGTCTTCTCAAGAATCTGTTTTATCTCCCGATTCGACACCTCGGCTTGCCCGCTTGTTTGAGGATGATAGGGTGTGGACACCCTATGTGTAACGTTGTACTTCTTGAGCAAGGCCTCAATTGTACGATTACAGAAATGTGAGCCTCCATCACTTATAAGAGCTCGAGGCATTCCGAACCTAGCAAAAATGTTAGACTTCACAAAATCTGCAACTACCTTGGAATCGTTAGTACGGGTGGCTTTTGCTTCCACCCATTTGGAAACATAATCCACCGCCAACAAGATATAGAGAAAACCATGTGATGAAGGAAAAGGACCCATAAAATCAATGCCCCACACATCAAATATTTCAACAGAAAGTATAGGGGTTTGTGGCATTTGATCCTTAGCATTTATATTACCCATTCTTTGACACCGATCACATGTAAGGCAAAACGTCCTAGCATCCCTAAAGATGGTTGGCCAATAAAACCCACATTCTAAGACTTTAAGGGCAGTGCGTTGGGTGCCAAAATGTCCCCCACATGCATATGAATGACAAAATGTTAAAATAGATTGAAACTCAGATTCATTCACACAACGTCGGACAATCTGATCGGGACAAAATTTCCAAAGGTATGGGTCATCCCAAACATAAAACCTAGCATCCTTTCTAAGCTTATCACATTGATTCCTATTAAGTGTGCTAGGGGTATGTTTAGACACCAAAAAGTTCACCAAATCTGCGTACCAAGGCTCACTTACCTGGATAGACATTAATTGTTCATCGGGAAAGGTTTCAGAAATTGGCATTGCTTCCTCATGCACCATTCGGCTTAGGTGGTCAGCCACCACATTCTCCACGCCCTTCTTATCCCGAATCTCAATGTCAAACTCTTGTAGAAGCAACATCCATCGAATCAATCTAGGCTTGGCCTCCTTTTTCGTGAGCAAATATTTGAGAGCTGCATGATCAGTAAAAATAACAACTTTAGTACCAAGTAAGTAAGATCGGAACTTATCTAATGCAAAAACCACAGCAAGTAATTCTTTCTCAGTGGTTGAATAATTTAATTGAGCATCATTTAGTGTCCTAGAAGCATAATAGATAACGTGGGGTTGCTTGTTCTTTCGCTGTCCCAAAACAGCACCAATGGCATAGTCCGACGCATCACACATTAACTCGAATGGAAGGCTCCAATCTGGAGGTGTGATAATAGGAGCCGAAGTGAGAGCTTCCTTCAAGTGCTTGAATGCCGTGGAGCATGCTTCATCAAACTCGAAAACCACCTCTTTTTGAAGCAACCGGCATAGTGGCTGTGCAATCTTGGAGAAATCCTTAATGAAACGCCTATAAAAACCTGCGTGGCCAAGAAACGAACGAACCTCTCTAACCGAAGTTGGAGAGGGTAAGTGGCGAACAAGGTCTACCTTAGATTTATCTACTTCAATGCCTTTTTCAGAAATGATATGGCCTAGAACAATACCTTGCTTAACCATGAAGTGGCATTTTTCCCAATTAAGTACAAGATTCGTTTCAACACAACGTTTCAAGATTAAAGTCAGATTATTCAAGCAATGATCAAATGAATTGCCAAACACGCTAAAATCATCCATGAATATCTCAATAATCTTCTCCACATAATCAGAGAATATACTCACCATGCATCGTTGAAACGTTGCCGGAGCATTGCACAAGCCAAATGGCATGCGTCTATATGCAAAAGTGCCAAAGGGGCACGTAAATGTTGTCTTCTCTTGGTCCTCCGGAGCGATCACAATCTGGTTATATCCGGAATATCCATCAAGAAAGCAATAAAATTCATAACCGGCTAACCTTTCCAACATTTGGTCGAGGAATGGTAATGGAAAGTGATCCTTCCTTGTCATGGCATTTAACTTCCTGTAATCAATGCAAACACGCCAACCAGTCACAACACGAGTGGGGACAAGCTCTTGTTCTTCATTCTTCACCACTGTGACGCCAGACTTCTTTGGAACAACCTGCACAGGTGACACCCAACGACTATCAGAAATAGGATATATAACACCACAATCAAGTAATTTTATAACCTCCTTTTTCACTACTTCCATCATAGGTGGATTAAGGCGACGTTGAGCTTCACGAGATGGCTTGGCTTCCTCCTCCAAAAGGATGCGATGCATGCACGTGGTGGGACTAATGCCTTTGATATCCGCCAAAGTCCATCCAATGGCAGATTTGTGCTCTTTTAACACCCTTATCAACTTGTCTTCTTCTTGAGCCGTGATTAAGTTTGAAATGATGACGGGTAGCGTTTGATCTTGGCCTAAGAACACATACTTCAAGTGACTAGGTAATGGCTTTAACTCAAGTGTAGGTGGCTGCACAGTTGATGGAAGTAACTTGTTAGTCAAAACCGAATCTAAAAGTGAGATTGGAGACTTACCAGAGTGGAAGGGCAATGACTCGAGGGCAGCGACCATTTCAAGTACTTCATCACAAGGGGGCACGGCAATATGGTCAGATTGCATGCCGTAGGTTGCCAAGACTCCCTCACACTTATTTCTTGTTCCTATGCCGTGGACTAAGGCTACCTCAAGTGCATCTTCGTTCATTTGATCCAAATGCACCTGTGCCAAGGAATCAACAATATCAATAGCAAAACAAGAATGGTCCTCAATTGGATGTTTAATGGTTTCAGAAAGATTAAAATGAATAATGTCCCCATCAAACTCCATGGTCAATGTTCCCGTATACACATCAATCTTTGTTCTTGCTGTTTTCATGAAGGGACGGCCTAGCAAGATTGGCAATGATGGAGCATGGCTTGAATCCTCCATGTCTAAAACATAGAAATCTGCGGGAAAAATAAGGTGATTGACCTGCACTAAAACATCCTCAAGGACTCCCTTGGGATAAGCGTTAGAACGATCGGCCAATTGAATTATAACGCCATCTTGTTTTAACTCACCAAGATTCATTGATGCATAAATGGAATAAGGCATGACATTTATGGATGCACCTAAATCAAGCATGGCATGTTCAAAACGATTATGTCCAATCAAACAAGGAATCGTGAAACTACCGGGGTCTTTGCACTTGGTAGGTAGTTTACGTTGCAAAACAGCGGACACATTCTCGCTTACCTTCACTACCTCTTTGTTTGCCCTTCTTCTCTTTGTATTGCATAGGTCCTTGAGGAATTTAGCATACTTTGGAACCTGTTTGATTGCATCGAGAAGCGGTATGTTCACTTGCACCTTCCGGAACGTTTCAAGAATGTCCTTCTCGCTTTCTTCCTTTTTTTCTTGCATGAACCTACGAGGAAAAGGTACATTGGGCAGATTAGGACGTGAAGTACATGAATTTGAACTTAAATTACCTGATTTGGCCGAGTTAGGGTGATTGGAGGCTTGCGGCATTGGGTTTTTCACTCTTTCCGTGGGTGAGCTAGACACTTCCTTAGGTTGTGTCGTCTCTTCATCTACTTCCTGGGCAGATTTGGGATTGTTTGGCTCGTTCCCAACTTCTTTTCCACCCCTTAGGGTGATGGCCTTGGCGGATTCGAATCCTCCCTTTGGATTGACTGTGGTTGAGCTAGGAAGCTTTCCTTTATCTCTAATCTGTCCAAGGAACTCAGAAATATGCCCTATTTGTTTCTTCATATCCATCATCTCCTTCTCGTTATTTTCTATCCGGTTGTTTTGATTTTGCAACCCTTGCGAAATAGAGGTTAGTAATTGCATCGCTTGATTACTTTCCAAGGACGTACCTGAATGAGATGATGTCGAAGGTTGTTGGGATTGTTGGGGTGCATACGGCTTGGAATAAAAACCAGGGGGGTTTGGCCTAAATCCTCCTTGTTGGGCAGTTTGTTGTGGCTCCCTCCATTTGAAGTTTGGATGGTCCCTCCATCCGGCATTGTAAGTGTTCGAGTATGGGTTGTTGTGATTTTGTCCTTGGAAACCAATTGCATTGGCAGATTCCCACCCACCATTCTCGATTAGTTGAGGGCACTTGTCGGATGGATGCCCTTGAATTGAGCACACGCCACAAACTTGGTGTTCTTGTGCTTTTGGACCAATCACAACCTGAGAAACAAGAGAAGTAAGATTAGCAAGTTGTGATTGAATTTCAGAAATAGCACTCACCTCATTTACACTTTGTTGCCGTGGGGCTTCCCTTTGGCCCACTCCTTCATATTGTTGAGCGTTGAGCGCTCGGTTGGCTATGAGAATCTTGGCATCCCTTGGTGTTTTGTCCACCAATGCTCCTCCCGCTAAGGCATCAAGCATTTGACGTTCGATAGGAAGGAGGCCCTCATAGAAATATTGAAGGAGAAGTTCCTCCTTCATTTGATGTTGAGGACATGAAGCTACAAGGCCCTTGAAGCGCTCATGATAAGCCGGGAATGTCTCCCCATGATTCTGTTGAATACCACTAATTTTCTTCCGTAGGAGAATCACTCTCGAAGTAGGGAAGAATTTCTCCAAGAAAGCACGCTTCATACTCTCCCACGAAGTCACAGTTCCTGGGGCTAGTTCGTAGAGCCAATCTTTGGCCTTGTCCATAAGTGAAAATGGAAAGGCCTTCATCTTCAATATACTCCCATCCACAGTGACGGGGGTCATGCTCGAACAAACCACCTCGAACTCCTTCAAGTGTTTGTTGGGGTCTTCCATAGACAAGCCATGGAACTTCGGAATATGGTGTAGCAAACTGGATTTGAGTTCAAACACCTCAGTCGTCCCCTCTGCAGCCGTGGGGTATTGGATACAAAGAGGCAATGCATTATCCAAACCCGAGGCCGAAAGCTCCTTGATGGTTCTATTATCTGCTGCCATGGCTTGTTCTTCTTCAAAAATTTGATCAGTGGGCTTTTCTTCTACACCTACTTCGTCCTCTTCAAGCCCAGGTTGTGGTGGAGGTTGTGGTGGCTCTTGTTGACTCCTCGTTCTCCTCAGAGTGCGTTCAAAATCACCGTCAAAGTCGGAGATGTTCTCTATAATAGGTCGAGAGCTACGAGTCATACACAGTACCTGAAAAACAAGAAAACAAACAAACTAAGAATCTGAAATAAGAATTCACGAAAAACAAAAAAAAATAAAAATAAAAATAAAGACAAGGGACTAGCAAAGTTGCTAATCCCCGGCAACGGCGCCAAAATTTGATGCGAGATTTAAACGCACACAATTTAAACCCTCTTTTTTTGTCAATTGTAGTATAAGTATAAGTAGGGATCGTTCTGGACCGGGGATTAGGAGGGATTGCTAATACCTTGGAAACTGACTCAAAAAACGTAAAAACAAGATAAAACACTAAACTAGACTCAAAGAATGCAAAACTAAAATTTAAAACATTAAGACAAACCAAAAGACTCAAAACTAATTTTGGAAAGTTTTGATTTGAAGAAAATTGAAATAACAAAACAAGTTAATAAACTGAGCGGAATGTAATTATGAAATTGTGATGGAATGAATGGAATGAAGGCTAGCTAAGGGGTTCTTCTCCACATATGTTATACTTGCATACAAGATTGATTCTCAGTTGGTCTTTCGATAAATTATGAAACTCAACACTCCGGATTAATTAGGTCCGCTTAAATTAACCGTCAAGTTTTCCTTAAGTTAATGAATTGGATGGGTTTGCGCAACGCAATTCACAACATTCTCCAAAAGTCCTTTATGTGAACAGCACAATAAAGATACAATCAAAGATCATTAAGCATTATGAAAACTATAAGTGTTGACGAGGCATTCGTTACTATGATGAGCATGAAACTCGTGCCAAGAATTCATTTAACGCGATTGTTTAGAAGCAACCTCCACTACTTGTGAAAATAAGTTCATAACGATTAGGTGAAATTCCCTTATATTCTAGCGTCATATTTATGCATGAAAATTAAGCGCGCATTCTTAATAAACATTCATAAATAAGCTATCAATCAAACGGTTAAACAAATTGAATCCACAACTTATGAAATTCCAACAAAAGTTAATCAATTCATATTGCAAATATAAACATAGTTTCGAATCACCCCCTACCTAAAGGGGGTTTAGTTCCTCATAACTTTGAAATCAAAGAAACACCTAAACATTCCAACAACTCAAAACTTGAATTGTATGAACGTTTAAGCACTCTTCTCTTCCATACATACAAAACAAAGAGAATTAAAATGAAACTTTGAAATCAAAGAAACACCTAAACATTCCAACAACTCAAAACTTGAATTGTATGAACGTTTAGGCACTCTTCTCTTCCTCGTTGTTGTAGCACAAGGTTTAAGGATAGGTTGTGTGATGGTGTGAAGTGTTTTGGAGGGATGGGAAGGGGTTGGATAGTGGCTGCAATGGAGGAGAAAAACTGCACAGAAATGGAAGGATATGCACGGCAAAGGTTGGGAAATGGTGTGTTTGTGGTGTGTTTGTGTATGAAATGAGGAATGCCTTGAATGATGAGAATGCAAGGTATTTATAGGAGTAGTGGAGGGAACATATGGCTGCAATGCATGTGATAAAAGACTAGGAAAGTGGGTGGAAAGCTGAAATTTCACAAGGGGGCCAAAGGGGAACCCACGGCAAAGGAAAGGATGGTGCATGTGTTTGGGAAGCTTTCTTGCTCATTTTCTGGATGCAATGATGAAAAGTTTAATAAATAATGCATGTAGGTAGCTGAAATGATGAAGAATGAGTGGTGGAAATGCAAGGGAAAGCTAGAAATACATGTGAAGATGCTGGAATTTCAAAGTGAAGTGCACGGCAATGATGCTTGTTTGTTGGTGAAAATGTGTTGGCTGCATGTTTGTGAATGAATGGGGTGTAAAGGTGGCTGCAAGGTTGAATGATTAAATGTGCATGTGGGTTGAAATGCAAGGTGAATGAATAATGAATGCATGTGTTGATGAAATTTCATTTGGAAAGCTGAAATGTGGAGGGGATGCACGACATGGATGTTTTGGTGATGTTTTGTGTGTGAATGGTTGTTGTTTTGCATGTGAAGTGTGTTGTGAATGTATGTGGGTTAAATGATTAAAGGGGGTGGAAGATGGATGAATGATGGATTGAATAATGAGGCTCTAGGGTGGAATAAATGGTGATGCATGAGATGGAATGATGAATGAATGGAATGAAGTGTGTATGCACGGTTTTGGTATGGAGAAAGGGATGAATGTGCATTATGTTGGGAAGGCTATGAATGTGTATGGCACAAAGGTGTGGATGGTTTATGAGTGCATGTGGGTGAATGATTTGTGGTGCAATGATGAAGAATGAATAAAGAATGCATGTAGGGTTAGCTAGGAATGTGGGAATGTGGTTGAATGATTAAAGGGACATGCATGTGGCTTGTTTGATTGCTTGGTGAGATGATGCACGGCACAAAGGGGTGAATGGTGTGTGTTATTGCATGTGTGTGTGAGTGGTGGTAGTGGGGTGAATTATAATGAATGCATATGGAATAAAGATGGAGAAGGTGGTGTAATGATGCATGCTTGTAGTTTAGGGTGTTGAATATGGATTTGCATGGCTTTTGAATTGATTGTGGGCTTTGGAATTGGAAGGAAATGCATGGCAAAGGGCTTGGTTTAAGAGAGAATGGGCTAGGCCCTTTGTTTTATGTCCAAAGTGAATACAAGGCCTTCAAATTCGTCCAACATTTTGGCTCCAATCATATGCTATCCATTCCAAGCCCAATTTTGCTCCAAAATGCTCCAACATGCATCTTTTTTCTTCCTTAAGCCCTTAGAACCTGAAAACACACAAAAGAAGCATAAAGGACTAAAATAACTAGAGAAACATAACGTAAATGCACGAGAACAAGCCATTTAAGTCGCATGAATATGCTCCTATCACACGCGCTGCCCACACGCAGGCACGTGCTTGGCACACTGACGGCGTCAGTTAACGCCATCATGAATATTCCGTTAACTCTGACGGATTCCGTTAACGTCGTTAGGAATATTCCGTCCAAACTAACAAAATATTCTCTCATCTTCTCCGGCCAAACTTCGGCGCCGTCGCCGGCACTAAAAAACCGGGAAATTTTCAAAACTTCGTATCTCACTCGTTTTTCAACCAAATTTCACAAAATTGGTACCAAAATGAGGCTTACAATAAGAGGAACAAATTTATACCACTTTCAAGCACTAAAACCCATGGGATCTCGCCAGGAAAACACCACCAACTCCCGCCAAACCTGCAACTTACGATCCCGACATCCAAAACCTTCAAACGAACCACCCCGAGCCTCCTAAGGACCTCACCAAGCTTCCTACAAGCTTAAAATTCCCAAAAAAATAAGAATAAAAGTGTGCATGAACAGTGACCAAATCAGGGGATCTCGAGTTCGACGTGAAAACGAAGGTATTCTTACCTGAAATGGGTATGATTGAACTCCTAAGGACCTCATGAACACAACTGTGTAATTTGTTTCCTCGATCTGTGAAGATTTCAAGGGTTGTTGTTCGTACAAGAAAATAGGAAAGGGAAAGCGAGAAGGACTCGGGACATGGCTACGGAATAGGGAAGGGATGTGGGTGAGTGTGGGAGTGTGTGTATGGTCCAAAATTAGCCAAACAAAACCCAACAACAACCACACAACGAAACAACCATACTAGGCGCAAAACCGTCATTTCACCCTTACGGTACGAAAAGTCCAGGACGGGCTGTCACAAAAACGCCAAAACCCTTTCCTCCTTGGATTCAGCCATTTCCCCCTATATATATATATATATATATATATATATATATGAAATTCCTATAGAGATTTAAGGGGTGCCATGCCTACCATTTACCCACTGAAGTCGCTGGAATTTTCAAAGTTCTTTCTATCTTTATTTTAATTTTCAATGTTTATTTTAGATTGCTTTTCAGTTATGATGAACATGTGTAAGTAAGTTTCTTTTTAGCTAGAGGTGAATTTGAAGCCATGATCATATCTTTTATATAAATTGATTACATCCAATTATTGTTTCATAAAACATGAATGCGATTTACTTATCTGCTTTATAGAAAACTTATTCTTGTATGTTTATTAAGGGTGCACACTTAGTTTGCATGCAGGGATTTGATGCTAGAATATAAGGGAATTTCACCTAATCGTTATGAACTTATATTTCCAAGTAGTAAAAGTCACTAGTCATGATTGAGTTAAGTAAATTCTTGGCAAGAGTATCATGCTTGTCATAGTTACGAATGCCTTGTCAATGCTTATGATTTTCACAAAACTTAATGATCTTTGAGAAGTATCTCTATCATACTTTTCATAGTTAGGGAACTTGAGAAGAATAATTTGGTTGCGTCGCTATGTCCAATTCAATGAACTTAGGAAAATCTGAGAGTTAATTAGTGGTGTTCACAATTAATTTTGGGCATTGTCATTCATGGTTTATAGGAAGAATAACTGGAAATCAATTTGTATGCGTATGATTCATGTGTGGAGAAGAATCCTTTAGCTATCCTTTCATTCATATTTCATTCACAACTTAATTTACCTACTGCACTTTACTTTCGTTTTAATTAAATTCATCCAAATTCCCCCCCCCCCCCAATCATTGTTTTGTTGTTAGTGTAACTTAGTTTTCAGTTTTATAAGTTTAATTTGTGTTGATTAGCATCCCTTCTAATCCCCGGAATAGAACGATCCCTACTTACTGATACTACGATTGCATAATTTATAGGGTTTAATTTGTGTGTTAGTTTCTACCACATCAAATTTTGGCGCCGTTGCCGAGGATTAGTAAAATTGCTAATCGCTTTCTGTTTTTCATTTGTTTTTTCTGTTGGTATTTGATTTAGTTTTATTTCTTTGATTTCAGGTACTACAGAAACAAGACATGGCAATTGCTAATCTTCAAGCTGCGAATCTTACTTCTCTTATGTCACAGTATATCGAAAGGTCCACAATGCAAAGTGTCCCTACATTTGGTGTGTCCTATAGACAAGGATATCAAACTAATCAACATCCTCAATTAATTGAGAATGGAGGTTGGGATAGTGTCAATGCTTGGGGTTATCAAGGCCATAATCAATCAAGGAACGACTTGTTTTCCAACACTTACAATCCAGGTAGGAGATATCATTCAAATTTTATGCGGAGGGAACCTCAACAAGTTCAACAAGAAGGATATTAGCAACCATCTAAGGAATTCTATTCAAAACCTATGCAGCCACGACAACCTCCCCCTCAACAATTCCAACCAAATTTAAGCATGTCCATGGATCATGTTCAAATTCGTCAAATACTAAATACTTCTTGTGCTTCTTTGACTCAGGATTTAGAAAACCAAGCTAAAGAGATGGTCGAATTGAAAAATCACCTTGGACAGATCGTAGAATTCATGGGACAAATTCGAGAACAAAGCGAACTCTCCAACTCAATTATTGTCAATTCAACGAGAGATTTTGAAATTGCTGAAGCTATCATTTTGGGAAGTGGTATGGAAGTTGGAGCTAAAATAAAGTTGTCCAAACATAGCCTAGAAGTGGACAAAGAGCTGTTGTCCAAAGAGGAGGAGGAAGACTCAGCCACAGCAAGCTTAGAAGAGGCCTTGCCGTAGCACCCAATCATCTCTAATCTTATTGTCCCAGCTCCCCTAGCTCCACCACCACCAAATTCAGGTAAGGTTGTTCCAAATTCAATTCTTTCTAACGCCATTCCACCAAATATACCTTTTCCTCGCAGATTTATGCAATCCAAGAAAGAATAGGGAAAGAAAGACATCTTCGAAACCTTTCCAAAAATTCAAGAGAAAGAAGTGGCTAGGGAATATCTAGAATTCATCAAAGAGGATGTACTTGAGACAACCATCCCCAAAGAAGTTGGATTTTATAACATAGAACAAGTCACTACCCTCACACCAAATATGGCTAAGTGCATTGAAATTTTTGAAGTAATGTTTGTCCTTGAGTTCTTGTCGCAACACACAAGTAAGCCACCTCCTTAAATTTCAATTTTGTTTTCCACTAACATGTTGATTTCAATGATTCAAACACCCACTCAAGAATTTAAACCATTACCAGATCATTTCAACCTTCCATTCAAAGATCAACTCCATGTCGCTGGTCCTGATGAGGAATAGCTCTCTTTCTCTCTCATTAGATTGAAATTCTCTCTCAATAGCTACAGCTTTTGCCTCCTCTCTAGCCTTATCAACCTCAAATTTCGCCATTTCCCGCGCCAAAGTCAATTCACCTTGGTGAGCAAGTTCTTCCATGTACTTTGCATAATCATTCTTGGAAGAACTCCCTTTTCTCTTTGAAGCCTTCTTACCTTCATGCCTAATTGGATAATGGGTCGAACCCGACGCTTGTTCAGGGAGGGGCGTTTCGGACACTTCTTCTGCATCATCTTCATGAACATGCGGGCCATGATCGGGTGTAGAGCGTAGAGGGGAGCTGTTCATGAAAACTTTTGGACCAACAGGCACAACTTTGAATTTAGGACAATCTTTGACAATATTCCAACATTCCCACCAATTGAATGATTTATTTTTGCTTTTGGTTTTGGCACCATACCAAGCTTGTGCTTGAAGTTGCTACACAATGCAGGAGACGAAATAATTATAATGAAAGTAGGTAACAAATAAATAATACAAACAAATAATTATAATGTAAGTAGGTAACAAATAAATAATACAAACAAATAATTATAATGTAAGTAGGTAACAAATAATTATAATGTAAATTTGGGTATAGTACAAACAAATAAATAATATATTGTTACCTGATTCGAGTAATTTTCCTCACTTCGAATATTAGTACTAGCTTGTGCCAAGGCGTCTCTCCACATACTAAACGATTGGCTAAGTACTTTCCAACGACTGAACATCGATTCTTTGGTTCTTTTTCCAACCATTTTCTCAAGATAATTGGTATGAGCAACTTCAACCCAGCTAGTACACAACGCAACATCTTCAAGAAGCGACCAATTCATACTTGCATCAGTAGTCATTTTGTTGAAAAAAATTGGATTGAAACTTTGAGATAAAGATAGGAATGTGATTGAAAGTAGTTGAGAAAATATGAAATTGTGGTGTAAGGTAGATGATAATGAGAATGTATTTATAGAAAAGTAAAAACATTTTTTTTTAAAAAAAAATTTCAGAATTTTTTTCGGATTTTTTATAGTTCTTTTTTTTTAATTTTTATTCTGCTAATTAATCTCTGCTGTTGGATATAAAAAAAATTTGAATTCCAACACTCCAGATTGTGCCACGTGTCACAACGGTAACTTTTCTTAATTTTAAAACTATTTTTTCTTTTATTTATTTATTTATAAAGCAGATTAATATCAACCGTCGATCTCAGATCGAACGGTTGATATTAAATCAATTTTTTTTAATTACCGTTGCAAATCGAACGACCCATTTTAAAGAGCAGTTGAGATCGAACGAACAGATTATGCCACATGTCACAACGATAACTAAGGCAGACTGCACTGCGGGCTCCTGGGGTCTTAAATATGTCGGCTGACGCGTCCCCACGAGCGGGTGAAGAACACGCGCCTAACAGAAAAAAAATTTTAAAATGGGACTGACGCCAGGCTGATGTCAGCCCTGCGTCAGGTCCACCTCGGGCTCGCAAGCTGGCGATTCCTCACAGGCCTGTTGCTCGAGCCTGCCCAGTCCCTCGGGCTCCCAACGCTGGAGGGCTTCAACTAGGCTATCAAGCCCTGTTTGGTCCACTGTCCCCTGAGAAATCCACAACGATGGACTTGCTCTAACAAACTCGCCTACAGAAAGCTGCAAACAAATTGAAAGCACAAAATATAAAAACAAAATACCAACACTAGAAACTACTAGCAAAGGATGCTTCAAGTCTGGGCAAAAAGTACATTAGGAGAGAGAGCGAGAAAAAAAAAAAAAAAAAACTAGGCACTCAGCCTGATGCGAGAATTATACGCGCACAAATTAAACCCTCTTTTTGACAATTGTAGTATAAGTATAAGTAGGGATCGTTCTGGACCGGGGATTAGGAGGGATTGTTAATCTCTTGGAAACTGACTCAAAAACGTTAAAACAATATAAAACACTAAACTAGACTCAAAGAATGTGAAACTAAACGTTAAAACACTAAGACAAACCAAAAGACTCAAAATGCTTTAAAAACACAAACTAAATTGATTTCTAACTAAATTGAACAATAAAGTAAAGGGGGATTGAGTTTTGGACGGAATTAAACTAAATGAACAAATTGCAATTAAAACATAATGTAAATATGAAATTGATGAAAGGGAATGAATGGATGCTAGCCAAGGGGTTCATCTCCACACATGTTACACTTGCATAATAAAAAGATTTCTAATTGCATTTCAATAAACCATGAATTCTCAACGCTCCGGGTTAATTAGGTCCGCTTAAATTAACCGTCAAGTTTTCCTTAAGTTAATGAATTGGATGATTGCATACGACAACCCAAAGCATTCCTCACAAGTTCTCTACATGAATTGCATAATAGAGATACAAGCAAGAATCATTAAGCAACATGAAAACTGTAAGTGTTGACGAGGCATTCATTACTATGATTGCATGAAACTTATGCCAAGAATTTGTTTAACGCGATTGTTTATAAGCAACCTCCACTACTTGTGAATATAAGTTCATAACTATTATGTGAAACTCACTTATATTCTAGCGTCAAATTCATGCATGGAAATTAAGCGTTCATTCTTAATAAACATACATAAATAGGATATCAATCAAATAGTTAAACAAATTGAATTCACAACTTATGAAACGTAATTAAAAGTAATCAAATCATATTGCAAGCATAAACATATATTTCGAATCACCCCCTAGCTAAGGGGGGTTTAGTTCCTCATACGTACAAAACAAAGAGAATTGAAATTAAACATTGAAATCAAAGAAACGCCTAAACATTCCAACAACTCAAACTTGAATTGTATGAACGTTTAGGCCCTCTTATCTTCCTCTTCGTTGTAGCATAAGGTCTAAGGATAGTTGGTTTGGGGGAATGGAAGTGTGGAATTATGGAAGTGGATGAGGAGTGGTGGAAATGGAAGAATGGTTTTTGGATTCTAAGGGAGACTCATGGCTAGGAACAAGAATGGATGATTTTGAGGAGTGTTGTGTTGTGAATGAGATGATTTGAATGATATTTGAATGAATGAATGCAAGGGTATTTATAGGAGGAGTGGAGATGTATATGGCTATTTGTTTAAGGTGTTTGTGGCTACAATGATGAAGAATTGCATGTGGAAATAAAAGGGAAAATGTGGTGAAATGATGAAGTAGGAAGGTGGAAATGCATGTGAGATGTTGGAAAGGAAATGGGAATATGAGTAGGCCATGGCATGGGAGTTGTTTTGTTGGTGTAAATGTGCCATGGTTGCAATGATGAAGAATAAAGGGTGCATGTGGGGTGGAATTGAATGAATGCAAAGTGAATGAATAATGAAATGAGTTAAAGAGGGAGAATGTGGTGAAATGATGAAGTAGGAAGGTGGAAATGCATGTGACTTGTTTGTGGAATAAAGAATGAATGGTGGAATGATGAAGAGTTGCATAAAGAATGCATGTAGGGTTAGCTAGGTTGGCTTTGTTTGGGTGCATGTGTGTTAATGGTGGTTTTGCATGTGAATTGATGGATTGTTTTTTATGGTATGGATGGTTCTTTGCATGGCTTTTGAAGTGATTGTGGGCTTTGGAATTGGAAGGAAATGCATGGCCTTGGGGTTGGTTTAAGAGAGAATGGGCTAGGCCCTTTGTTTTATGTCCAAAATGAATACAAGGCCTTCAAATTCGTCCAACACTTTGGCTCCAATCATATGCTATCCATTCCAAGCCCAATTTTGCTACAAAATGCTCCAAAATGCATCCTTTTGCTTCCTTAGCCATATGAACCTAAAAACACACGAAAATGGCTTAAACTACTAAAACAACTATGAATTAACAACATAGATGCACGAAAACAAGCTAAGTAAGTCGCCTAAATATGCTCCTATCAAACTCCCCCACACTTATCTTTTGCTAGTCCTCGAGCAAAACAGAATAAAAACAAATAAACAAAACGACACTAAACACGTAAAACACAACCTACACCTTCCAACAATCGTTTCAGGGATTTCCAATGCACATGACAAGTTAAAAATTATTATTCCCACAGAATTTAGCCATCTTTACCCTTAAGTACATTCTTAATCATAGTCACCACATACTAGTTCACAATTAAGCATTTAAAACCATGTTTTGAATGTAGTAACATGCCTTAGAGAATTTGCTCAATTCCTTACAAGATATGCACTCAATTTTCACTCAGATTTTCTAATTACACACCCTAATCTAGTCATATGTGAGAAGATTGATGTAAACATGAAAACGAACACTCACATATATGAATCACAAAGAATGCAATTTTTGGAGTTAATAAGCATGTTTAGATTATGATCTCATGAATGGAATGCTACTACTTAGACGCGAGAACCAGTGACACCATATGCTCATACCAAATTCAAACTCCACAATTGAAATACATAACACTCAAGATTGAAGTCACGGGTTGTAATGGGGCTTGGGGCGTGTGGATAACAAAGAAGGGATATGGAAAACAAAGGTTCTTAAAGAAATAGTGAGCAAGGCAATTGAATCAACTTAGAATTTTCTTTTGAATGAAAACTCAACTTTGGAACAAAAAGGGAGACAATTTAGGGCCAGAATTGGTGTTTTGAGCCCTTACTTCAATCACTCATTCTTTCATTTTTTTCAAGCTCTTTTTTCTTTCTTTCTTTTCTTTTCTATTTTTCTTTTCTTTTGAAACTCAAAACATACTTAAGAACAAGCATTCCTTCTCCCACACTCATTTTCTTGCATAATGTAACTCAAAAGGAATTCATTTAAGTCATGCTCACTATCTTCTAAGAACAAAGGTGTGGATTGTCCTAAACTAGGCTAGGTGAGGATAATGTGGGTTGACAAAGAATAAAGGCTAAACAAAGCTCAACGGGGGTAAAACTTACAACATATATGAAATATGGGAAGTGAGGCTATTTGGCTATGGTGGCAACTACACAACTTCATCTTGGTATATGTTATACAAATCAATAACATGCTTTGAATGAAATGGGCATGAGTTCTAGCATTTGGAACTATATGATGAAACGCCTTCTAAGTAGTAACCAAGCAAAGAATAATGAGATTATGCAACGACTTTAGAAAACAAGAAATCACAGATTATACTCTCCAAAGAACGTTATAGGCTCAAGTCTCTCAGGGTTGTAGCGTTTGTTTGAGTTCCTTCCTTCAAGCATGTTACATAACTAATTTTTTTCTTTTATAATTGCATGTGAAGTCATACATTATAACCATAACCAAGCATATACCAAGAGTAAATCAAACTTTTCTCCATGTTTATAACTCTTTTCAACAGTCATGCAATTAGAAACCAAATCCTTATCATTGTGTTGGAAGGTGACCTACGACACAAAAACGACTCAAAACACTCTTTTTAGGCTTTTCAAAACATGTTTTTCAAATTTTTATGTGATTTTCGAATTTTTAAGTCAAAACACACTAAACACACTTAAAAACAGCAAGAAACAACATTTGAAGTTATGATGGATAAAACCCTACGAATTTGCATCAAAACACTTTAGTAACTCCCCCACACTTAAAACAAACATTGTCCTCAATGTTAAAAACCACACTAAACACAAACAAACATATAAACAGCAATTAAACATACTAAACATGGCAGAATGTATCTAACAAAGAGAAGAGTTTAGAGATGCAAATCTGGTTATGGAGTTTTCGTTCCATCTTCTCCTTGGTGATTGCAGTGAGGCTTCATCTTGAGTTTCCACAGGCTTACTCTTGAACTGCGCTGCTCCCATCGTTGATTTTCCTTTGTGCTACTCTTGAACTGGGCAGCAGGCTTCCTTTGGTCTCCCCCGAAGGTCTGAGCTTCCTCCTCTTATCTGTTTCTTTGTTCAATCTCTCCAATTCGTATTGAAGAGGGTTAAAGGATAGCTCAGCAAAGCTAGGTAAGCAACCAGGGAATAGAGTCCAGATAAACTCCAAGTGCCGGCTGATTGCTTCTTTCACTTTGCCATGCAAGTAATATCAAGGACAAAGGAAAAGACAGGGAAATAGCATGATATGAGATACCTTTGCTTTTTTCCCTTGATGATATGAGATACCTTTGCTTTTGAAGAAGCGGTGAATGAATCAGCACATGTATTTGTGGTGCTGTTTCCTCCTGGGTCATCTGTACTCCAGGCATCTGGTATCATCTTTGGGGAAGAAGAAAGAATGGAGTATTTCAAAAGGCTTTGCTGGGAGTGCGCCCTCAGAGGTGAGGAAGAGTTGGGCATTTTCTTCAGTTCTGTCTTGCCATAAAAGATGAAGGTTGACATATATAGGGAATTCAATAGCAAGTGATGATACTGTTCTTTTACCGTTGTCGACAACCATTTTGATCCCGCAAATCCGGCTTTTTGGAATAGTGACGACTCCTCGATCTTTGAAAACGCCTCTTCGATAAAGCTCCACGCGTTTTCTGAAAAGCAGATAAAGCGTCGCCGAACTTTGCGCTTGTCGGCTAAAGACGTGTAGTTGCGATGATGGCCTCCACGTGTTGAACGCGTTTTCTGAAAAGCCGAGGAAGCGTCGCCGAACTTTACGCATGAACTTCCGGCTTTTTGAATCAGTGGACGCGTTTCCTTGGCTTTTTATAGAGCTATCGATCACCGCCAACTTACACACTCTGAAGATTTCCCATTCTTGAAACTCGTCTCCGGCCCTTTGAAAATCTACTCCGTCCGCCCCTTCTCTTTTAACTTCGTGAACAATGGCTAGCTCATCCAACCCATCGAACCTTTGCTTAGATTTGAGTCTAAGCAGTGATCCGGTCGCGTCTCGTCAGGGTAAGGTATGGTGCCCGTCTTTCTTATCTTCCCATGGCCCTCTTACAGATGAGGACTCTATGATGACGGATCCCACAACGGCTACGATAGTGGCTCGGAACCTCCTCACTCCCAAAGACAGTCAGCTGCTTTCAGGACGGTCCGATGAGTTGGTCGTTCAAGAATCCCTGTCTCTGAGTGTTCAGTGTGCTGGCTCTATGTCCAACATGGGCCAACGCCTTCTTGCTCGCTCCCGTCAGGTTGAATCCTTGATGGCAGAGGTGGAGAGTCTTAAACAGGAGATCAAACAACTTAAGTACGAGAACCGAAGTTTGCACGTGCTTGCCAACAATTATTCAACAGGCATGAAGAGGAAGCTTGATGAGCTTGATGACCGTCAACGGTTTGCAGCTTTCTTCCAGAGGCACCTCTTTCCTGGGTCATCCAGCGTTCCACCAAGGTTTGGGGCCTTGAATGATCTATCTTCGGTGCCTCCTGCTCCTATGCCTCCTGCTCCGATGCCTCCTGCTCCGATGCCTCCTGCTCCGATGCCTCTTGCTCCGATGCCTCTTGCTCCGAGAGTGTTGCCACGTAGTGGGGCCTCACGTACACAACCTTTGTAAATGCTCCATCTTTCTGCCAAGTTTAGACAAAATTGTAATTTATCGAAAAAAATTCAATGAACAAGCAAAAGTTTTATTTACTGTATTGGGTTGCCTCCCAAGTAGCGCTTGCTTTAACGTCGTACAGCCGGACGAAGAACCCAATCACTCCAGGATATGTTCACGAATCGGATGAGAACTCCGAGTCATGAACTAGTACCTAAAACAAGAAACAAAACAAATTTAAGAATCTGGAAAAATAAAAACAAACGAAAATAAAACAATCCAAGGGAATTAACAAAGTTGCTAATCCCCGGCAACGGCGCCAAAATTTGATGCGAGAATTATACGCGCACAAATTAAACCCTCTTTTTGACAATTGTAGTATAAGTATAAGTAGGGATCGTTCTGGACCGGGGATTAGGAGGGATTGTTAATCTCTTGGAAACTGACTCAAAAACGTAAAAACAATATAAAACACTAAACTAGACTCAAAGAATGTGAAACTAAACGTTAAAACACTAAGACAAACCAAAAGACTCAAAATGCTTTAAAAACACAAACTAAATTGATTTCTAACTAAATTGAACAATAAAGTAAAGGGGGATTGAGTTTTGGACGGAATTAAACTAAATGAACAAATTGCAATTAAAACATAATGTAAATATGAAATTGATGAAAGGGAATGAATGGATGCTAGCCAAGGGGTTCATCTCCACACATGTTACACTTGCATAATAAAAAGATTTCTAATTGCATTTCAATAAACCATGAATTCTCAACGCTCCGGGTTAATTAGGTCCGCTTAAATTAACCGTCAAGTTTTCCTTAAGTTAATGAATTGGATGATTGCATACGACAACCCAAAGCATTCCTCACAAGTTCTCTACATGAATTGCATAATAGAGATACAAGCAAGAATCATTAAGCAACATGAAAACTATAAGTGTTGACGAGGCATTCATTACTATGATTGCATGAAACTTATGCCAAGAATTTGTTTAACGCGATTGTTTATAAGCAACCTCCACTACTTGTGAATATAAGTTCATAACTATTATGTGAAACTCACTTATATTCTAGCATCAAATTCATGCATGGAAATTAAGCGTTCATTCTTAATAAACATACATAAATAGGATATCAATCAAATAGTTAAACAAATTGACTTCACAACTTATGAAACGTAATTAAAAGTAATCAAATCATATTGCAAGCATAAACATATATTTCGAATCACCCCCTAGCTAAGGGGAGTTTAGTTCCTCATACGTACAAAACAAAGAGAATTGAAATTAAACATTGAAATCAAAGAAACGCCTAAACATTCCAACAACTCAAACTTGAATTGTATGAACGTTTAGGCCCTCTTATCTTCCTCTTCGTTGTAGCATAAGGTCTAAGGATAGTTGGTTTGGGGGAATGGAAGTGTGGAATTATGGAAGTGGATGAGGAGTGGTGGAAATGGAAGAATGGTTTTTGGATTCTAAGGGAGACTCATGGCTAGGAAGAAGAATGGATGATTTTGAGGAGTGTTGTGTTGTGAATGAGATGATTTGAATGATATTTGAATGAATGAATGCAAGGGTATTTATAGGAGGAGTGGAGATGTATATGGCTATTTGTTTAAGGTGTTTGTGGCTACAATGATGAAGAATTGCATGTGGAAATAAAAGGGAAAATGTGGTGAAATGATGAAGTAGGAAGGTGGAAATGCATGTGAGATGTTGGAAAGGAAATGGGAATATGAGTAGGCCATGGCATGGGAGTTGTTTTGTTGGTGTAAATGTGCCATGGTTGCAATGATGAAGAATAAAGGGTGCATGTGGGGTGGAATTGAATGAATGCAAAGTGAATGAATAATGAAATGAGTTAAAGAGGGAGAATGTGGTGAAATGATGAAGTAGGAAGGTGGAAATGCATGTGACTTGTTTGTGGAATAAAGAATGAATGGTGGAATGATGAAGAGTTGCATAAAGAATGCATGTAGGGTTAGCTAGGTTGGCTTTGTTTGGGTGCATGTGTGTTAATGGTGGTTTTGCATGTGAATTGATGGATTGTTTTTTATGGTATGGATGGTTCTTTGCATGGCTTTTGAAGTGATTGTGGGCTTTAGAATTGGAAGGAAATGCATGGCCTTGGGGTTGGTTTAAGAGAGAATGGGCTAGGCCCTTTGTTTTATGTCCAAAATGAATACAAGGCCTTCAAATTCGTCCAACACTTTGGCTCCAATCATATGCTATCCATTCCAAGCCCAATTTTGCTCCAAAATGCTCCAAAATGCATCTTTTTGCTTCCTTAGCCATATGAACCTAAAAACACACGAAAATGGCTTAAACTACTAAAACAACTATGAATTAACAACATAGATGCACGAAAACAAGCTAAGTAAGTCGCCTAAATATGCTCCTATCACAGCCCCTAAATTTCAACCCCTAAACCCTAATCTAGAATTCCAACTCTAAATTAAATTTCACAAACCCTAATCCAGAATTCCAACCCTAATGGAATTTCAAACCCTAAATTAATTCTAAAATTTACCTGATCTTGGGAGAAGAGAATTGGTGCACAGTTAGTTGACGTCGAGAAAGAAAGGCTCTTCCATTGTCTGTGAGGGATGAGAAGTCGAGAGAGACTCATAGAGAGATCAGAGATCACAAAGGTGATTCGTGACTCAAGTGAGTCACTTGTGTGGCCGGATTCGAAAACGAAGAGAGAAATCAGCAAGGAAGGTGGTGACGGTGAGCGAGGTTTAAGTTGAGAGACAGAGAGAGAGTGAGTGTGCTGTCATGATTGTGTGTGTGAGTGAGTAGTTCTGTAACTTCTGTTCTTCAGTAGGTTTGATAAGATTCAACGGAATCAAACAGCTATTAAAATTCTAAATATATATTTAAAAATTCAATAATATATATATGTATATATATTCCGAAAACTTTAGACCGATTCTTGTACTAAAATTTCAGGATCGGTTCGGTATTGGATACCGAAATTTTCAAGAATTTCGGTTTGGGATTTTTTCAATACGATTTCAAGAATTTTTTGGTTTGGTTTTGGAATTTTGGTATTTTTTGTTCCAGCCCTAAGTAAATACATCAAAAGTAGATGTCAAAGCATTATTGTCAAACAAGTGGGATTGCAATGCACCTTCTGAAGGAAGATTTGTGAAAAACAAGTTCATTTGAGCAACATCAACAACATGCAATTAACAATTAAAAGGCGGAATCATGTTTATATGCACTCAAAAACAAAACTTAACCCATGAACTTCAAAGCCTAGTAGATAGGTGAACCAAGACTCAACTCAAAACAAAGTGAGTTGAGAAATCAATACCTTTGTAGATTCCTCTTTGCATAAGCAAAGGCTAATCACCCAAAGAGAGGGCCTTCATTCCTTGCATCTTAGATCCATGGATTTGGATGGATGAAAAGGTTTCTCCAAGTTCCCACAATTGAGAACCTCGAATGATTCATCACCAAGGCATAATGAAGAAGAAATGAGTGACCTTGGAGGAGTTTGATTGCTAGATGATCCCTCCAAGGTGGCCGAAATTTAGAGAGAAACGAGAGCTTGTGTTCTCATCCTTTCCCCAAAAACAACCCTTAATGAATTTTAGGCTATAAAGTCCTTTATATAGTCCCTTCAAATAAGTGACCTAATGGACCAAAAGCCCTATTCTTCTAACATGGCCGGCCTATAGGGTTTATTGGGCTTTCAAGCCCTTTGTTTATTCAAGTTGTCATACAACTTGAGTTAATGGGCTTGACATTCAAATCCCATTGGGCCTTGCGGCCCAAAACTAACCCGGGGTCTTTAACGAACTTATTCGTTTGATTAATTAACATATTAATTAATCCTAGCCTTAGATAAATAATTAAACCATTTAATTATTCTTACTCATCTCCGTTGTTTCTTCAAACTCTACCTTACTCGGTGAACGATCCATTAGGTTCCTTTTAGCGAGGCAGTGGGCGATTAAAACTCTTTCTAATCGATTGTGAATTGAAACTTACTTTCAATTCTCCCGTTAGTGATAATACACTTTTAGGGCTTCCACAAACCATGGTTGACGCCTAGCAGCATGTCATGGTTACCCAAGCTAATCAGAAGAGGTGGAGAACCTATTCAGTTTTAGGATTACAAATGCAATACGGTCTTTCTCTAATACAATACTCTTGACCACATTGTTTGGTTTGATAGTTTATTCATGTCTACTATCCAATGTGAGTCTTGTGCTTATGTGATTACCTTGAATGTGATTTGGAACACATTCCTAAATCTCATTCATACTTTGGCCAAAGATTCTTAATCATATCATAGAGTATTCTCCCTCAAACAGTTTGAAGGTTAGAGATCCCTTGTTGCGCATTCACTTGCCTCCATAGCTAAGTGGCTTAACCCCAACGATGCCGTGGACACCCGCCTGATTGAGTGACTTTGACATAATCAAAGATTAAGGACCTAACCACAAGACAACTGTGATGCCTCAGGTCAAAAGACTAATTTGCATTATCCCAACCATGAGTTGTCATGTGACATGAATATGAGAACTCTTCGTTGATCGTGTTCAGTGAACTCATTCTCTATTGAGCACCTACGTACTTGTCTTGATGTCACACACACCAATGACTCGAGACTAGTCACTCTCTTGAGAGAAGACATAGCACGTACTGATCTTAACGGACTGTCAATGCCCAATTGACAATCCTATGATCAGGAACGTTTAGGATGTGTCAACGAAAGAATGGTCTCATGAATCTAACTTCTTTAGATCGCATTCTTCCAATCACATATTCCTTGGACTTATCGTTTAAGCATATAACATTTATATGAGACGGCTCAAACAATAATCTTTGCCCTTTACATTTAAACTACATTAGTTTGAAATGTCCGTAAAGTATCATCATATGATTGGTTTTAGGGCACATTTCCAACAATCTCCCACTTGCACTAGAGCTAATCAGCTTAATCATCATTGATGATACCTCTTATGTAATTCATTTCATAAATGGCTGAGTAGTAGGCCTAAACAATGGATATCTATATGTTATCCATAGAAGCAACCTTGAGAATAACGACGTCACCATTATACATGATTCTCAATCATGTGCTTCAGTCTCTCATTTGAGTTCGGACCTTGATGAGACCTTGATTCCCTGGCCTGAGCTATCGCCCAATTAGTGTCATACACTTTCTGGTTGGAACGAATGGAGAGTTCATGAATGAACTTTCCCATCCAAACAACAATGTTGTAAGCTTCTGTATGGCAATATATTTTGCATACATGATGGAACACATTAAAGTCATTTACTTTTAACGTTTCCACCCAAATATCTCTTTAGTCATAATAAAGAGATATCTCATTATCACTTCATTCATAATGAAGAGATATTTTATGATGGATTAGATTCATAATCTAATACATTTACGCTTCCATTACGTTACTCTAATTCTTCCTCATTCTTGAGGAATCCATCCTTAGTATTTCTTAAATACCTAAGGATTCACTTGACAGTTGCCATAGTTCTGATCCTGGGCTTGCACTGATATCATCTTGTACCGTTCTAGGTACAACTTATATCAATGTTTTCATACAATGTGAAATACATAAATCACCTTTCTGCGTATGCATAAAGGATTCTATTTACGCATCCTAGTCTCACTAGAATTGTCATTCTAATTGAAGTTTATCATCATATGAGAAACTTCCTAGCATCTCTTGTCTATTTTAGGGATTGATATAATCCAATTATATCTTGAAATCTATCATTATAGATTTCCATCCCATGTATATAGACTATGTCTCCCATATACATTCTATCATTATAGAATGTTTAAAGTCATAACTTTAACGATGAAGAATTCCTTTCATTTTCAAAATTAATATATATCATGTATATATATATATTCAAATTTAGGAATATGATCAACTCCCACTAATCTTTTGTAAACCTAGTAAACAAAAGATTCATTTACATCTTTATGAGAAATCAAACAATTGATCTTTTCTCATAAGACGCTTATAGCTCCCACTAGCTTGCTAAGATCCATGATGGATGGATCTCTACAACTAACCTGTCTTGTGATTTATAGTTTTAGACATATATTATCAAGACTATCTTAATAATGGTTTCGGAAACCCATATTATGTCCAAACCATTCAACTGAGACGGTTTATAAATCCTTCTGGACTACCTTGGAGCTTGTGGTATAGGAACTAGGTTGTCTTAGAAGTATATATCACATATATATGGGTAATTGATAATGTCCAACGAACTAAATCTTATTCATGTTCATTCTTCTCCTAATGGAGAAATTCATTATCTTACGATGCTACTTTCCTTGATATTTTTCAAGGAAATTAATCTAAAGTGTTACTTTTTCCTTGGATCAAATCTAAGGAGGTAAAATACTTTAGACGTCTTACTCATCTACTTACATTTCTTGAATTCTTTGCAACCTTTTGCAAAGTATTCGGACTTGTGTTTATTCAAAATAAACTATAGTCCAACCGAGAGTGATCTTCGGTGAATGTCATACAACATGAGTAGTATTATGTTGTGGACAAGTGCCACTAACATCTAAGTGAATTAACCTCAACAACTTTGTGATTCTTTCTTCTTTCCAAAAGAATAAAGATTCGAACATTTCGCCTCTATACAATTTTAACAAGAAGGTATTGGATCCGGATCTAACGATCCAAAGCATCCATCTATGACCAACTCGTAACTTATGTTTTTAGAGGTATCACAACTCAGTTGGGATTAATCACTACCTTGCAACCTTTTGGGTTTTAAGCATCGTTATATTCTTAAACAATTAACACTACCACATCATCTCTACTATAGAGACAACCAATTAAATTACAATAATCTAATTATTGATTAATAAAGAACAATGTTTTGTCAAACAAAACATTCATCCATCTCTACTATAGTGACGGATTTAAGTTCCTTAAAATTGGAATGTAAAGACAATCTTTAGTATTTTCCAATTTCTTTGGTAGTTCATATGAGAAAGTAAGTACAATCCGCTTTTGTAGAGATCTATATTCGATTCACGTTTGGAATGTGAAGTACTTTCTCTTCTCTCATTAATCTTCTACTTCTTATTAGCACTCTTTTACAACAATTGTAAAACATAGTTACTAATACAGAATCATGCATTCAAGTAGAAGAACCAACTGTTATGAACTTTTCAAGAACATTTTACAACACCTTCAAAAGGTGTGTTCTTGACACTTGCAAGACATTTCTTGCAAATACCCCTTCCAATGTCCATTCTTTCATAAAGAAAGTTTGTTCCCTTGGAGTTATTTGGCCTTCTTCATTTGACTTCCCTTTTGACTACAATAGTCATGGTCCCTAAACTCCCACTATCTCTCTTGAAACTTATTTCAAATGTGTTATACACATCAAACGATTTGGAGAGCGTGCGGTTATTGTTCACTATATAGTTTACAATAAACTTAGTGAACCATTAGGATAGGGACACAAAGGTGAAGTCCTTGCCTAGTTTCCGTCTCGTTAAGTGGTTTAACACTTCAACACTCAATGATTCAAAATCATCATAAGTCCATGTTGATGGACTATTTTTGTCAACCAACCATTATGTTCTAAACATAATTACAAACTTTCAAGAGTTGTTCAAGGCAACTCTCATTTCTTTATACAACAATCTGTAAGTGAAGAATCATGGCACATAAAGCGTCCATGCCCTTGTGCTTACTTCAAAAGTTCCTTGTTTATGTAACAAAGAAACAAGCACTAAAGTTTGTGTTGATTAAGGGTTGTTCAAAGCAACTCTTATTTCTTCATACAACAATTTGTATTTGAAGAATTATGACATTAAAAGTGTTGTCCTTCTCATGTTTAGACTTATCTAACATATTCTTCCAATGATACATTATCAATAGGAAGATTGTGAGGATGAGACTACTTAGTTACATCTACAAGCCATTAAAGACAATCTATGGGATTGTAGAACTAAGTCCGGAAATTAAAGCATTCGGCTTTTCTTTGTCAAGTTTTGGATAGCGTTTGCAAATATATTGGTAAACAAATACATAACGAATATAAATTGATTGATTTTAAGCCATTTGATTCGGGTCTTTAAATCAAATAGCACCACCCACTATTTTTTGCAAATTCCATATCCCTCATCGGAATTCGAGAGTTTTGTTGAACTCTTAGCAGGGTATGGGAGACTCACCATTACCAAGCCCACCTCAGAATTATATCATTTTGGTTAGCAAAAATAATGATGAGAGAATAACACTTCAGTCATTTACAACTCTTGTAATTACCCATCTAGTTTGGCCTCTAGAGAATGAATGCCTCAGAATTATATCATGTTGGCACCATTGCACTTAGTTAAGTTATTCCCACCATGCTTAGTTTATGTAAAGGTTCAAGCACAACCTCAGAATTATATCATGTTGGTCATACTCGTTGTCTACACTCACCTCATCATATGTTTATGGACTCCTCCTGAATGTAAGCACATACTTTGTACTTCCCCATTATGGGGTGAAGCCGATGCATGAGTCACAAACGATTGGAGCCCACCATGGTGGAAGGCCTACGAAGAGATATTCAAAGCATCTCTCGCTTATCAACTTATTAATGGTTTGTTGAGGGTTTTAGGTCTCATCGCATATAAACATACATTTTAATCCAATTAAAACATTTTGGTCCTATTACAACTATTGGTCCATATGATTGATTTAGTAGTATATAATACTCCCACTATGCTTTTAAAACGGTTTTTAAAAGCAAGACTATATGGTACTACTAACATAAGATTTGCATTCATTGATGGACTATATAGTTGCCTTAGGGCCTTAGGATGACTATGAACCTTTGATTAGATCCAACACGAGCCTTGTGTTGAATCTCGGTCTAGGGATGGTGATGCGAGAATTATACGCGCACAAATTAAACCCTCTTTTTGTCAATTGTAGTGAAGTGTATAAGTAGGGATCGTTCTGGACCAGGGATTAGGAGGGATTGCAAAATCACTTGGATTTCACTCAAAAACGTAAACACAAGTTTAAAACACTAATTAATGCGAAGAATACAAAACTAAAAGTAAGAAAGACTTAGACTAAAACTTAAACAAAATAAAGGGGGATTGGATTTGGACGAAAATTGAAATAAAATGGATACTTGGAAACAAAATAGATTGTAAAGATGAATGTGACGGAAATGAATGGATGGGAAGCTAGCTAAGGGGTTCATCTCCACACATGTTACACTTGCATACAAAACGATTTCTAATTGCTTTTCAATAAACCATGAATTCTCAACGCCTCGGGTTAATTAGGTCCGCTTTAATTAACCGTCAAGTTTTCCTTAAGTTAATGAATTGGATGATTGCATACGACAACCCAAAGCATTCCTCACTAGTTCCCTACATGAATTGCATAATAGAGATACAAGCAAGAATCATTAAGCAACATGAAAACTATAAGTGTTGACGAGGCATTCGTTACTATGATTGCATGAAACTTATGCCAAGAATTTGTTTAACGCGATTGTTTATAAGCAACCTCCACTACTTGTGAATATAAGTTCATAACTATTACGTGAAACTCACTTATATTCTAGCGTCAAATTCATGCATGAAAATTAAGCGTGTACTCTCAATAAACATACGTAAATAAGTTATCAATCAAACAGTTAAACAAATTGAATCCACAACTTATGAAACGCAATTAGAAGTAATCAAATCAAAATGCAAGCATAAACATATATTTCGAATCACCCCCAAGCTAAGGGGGGTTTAGTTCCTCATACGTACAAAACAAAGAGAATTGAAATTAAACATTGAAATCAAAGAAACGCCTAAACATTCCAACAACTCAAACTTGAATTGTATGAACGTTTAGGCCCTCTTATCTTCCTCTTTATTGTAGCATAAGGTCTAGGGATAATTGGTTGGGGGGATGGAAGTGTTGGGGAATTATGGAAATGGATGAGGAGTGGTGGAAATGGAAGATGGTTTTTGGATTCTAAGGGAGACTCACGGCTAGAGAATGAATTGGAAGTGTTTGTGGTGTTGTGTTGTGTTGTGAATGAGATGAGATGATTGAATGGGAATGCAAGGGTATTTATAGGAGGAGTGGAGGGAACATATGGCTGTTTGTTTAATGTGTTTGTGGCTGCAATGATGAAGAATTGCATGTGGAAATAAAAGGGAAAGCTGAAAATGACATGTGAAGATGCTGGAAATGGGAGTGAATGTGCACGGCAAGGCTTGTTTGTTTGATGATGATGCATGTGATGGGTGGGAACAAAGGAGGAAACATGGCACAAGGGTGCTTGAGTGAATGATTGAATGTGCATGTGGATTTAAAGAATGAGTGGTGGTGTAATGATGAAGTGAATGCATGTGGAATTGCAAGATGGGATACACGGCACAAGGGGGAAGTGGATGTGAAATGGTTGTTGTTTTGCATGTGAAGTGTGTGTGAATGTATGTGGGTTAAATGATTAAAGGGGGTGGAAGATGGCTGAATGATGGATTGAATAATGAGGCTCTAGGGTGGAATAAATGGTGATGCATGAGATGGAATGATGAATGAATGGAATGAAGTGTGTATGCACGGTTTGGTGTGGAGAAAAGGGGTGAATGTGTGGCTGATTTGTGGTTTAATTAATGAAAGAATAAAGGGTGCATGTTTGAAGGATTAAAGGGACATGTGGGGTGTAATGCATGTGTGTGCATGTGAAGGGATTTGATGAGTAATGCACGGCCAAGGAAGTGTTTGTTTGTGTGAAGTGTTTGCATGTGGATGTCAACTAGGAAAGTGGGAATGCATGTGGAAGAAATTGCATGTGGAAAGGTTGTAAATAGGATGAGATAAAGGATGTATAAGCACGGCACAAGGTGGGGAAGAAATGATGGCATGAAAGTGAAGGGATTAGTGGTGCATGTACATGTGTTTTAGGTTGTGAAAGCATGTGAATGCATGTGTTAGGTTGTTGTTGTGATAAGTGATAAGTGTATGATATGATAAGTGAATGGTTTGATAAGTGATAAATAAATGATATGTGGTGAGTGATAAGTGAATGGAAGTGATAAGTGATAATAAGGCTAGTTTAAAGGGCTAGGGTTTAAGTACATAGAATGGGCCTAAAATAGGTTGGTTTGCATGGCATAATATGTTTGATTGGGCTAGAGGTTTTCCATGGCTCAAAGGATTTGTTTGATTGGGCTAGGCCCTTTGTTTGATGTCCCCAAAGAGCATACAAGGCTTCAATTTCGTCCATCCTCTTTGCTCCATGATTAAGCTATCCAATCCATGCCCAAAAGTGCCCCAAATAGCCTCAAAATGCACTTTTTTGCTCCCTAAGCCCTTAGAACCTGAAAACACACAAAAGAAGCATAAAGGACTAAAATAACTATGAATTACCAACATAGATGCACGAAAACAAGCTAAGTAAGTCGCCTAAATATGCTCCTATCAGATGGTGATTGATTTTAGTTACTCGTTTAATCACATTAAGGTGTGTTGTCTTATTGGCCGTTGGACCCAACTACTCCAATTTCATGCATATCGAATAAAACAAGAAAGGAGTACTTCAAAGTAAATAAGAGCTTATGCTCTTTTACAACAATTGATCAAATCAAATTACTTTAAAGTAAAGAAGAGCTTATGCTCTTTTACAACAATTGATCATATCAAATTACAACCAAAATTTAATCTACACATTCCCATGGTTCAAACAAATTTGAAACGGCCATTCACATAGCTCAATTATCGTAGGCTTAGGTTCATAATCACCCTTTCTTTAATTAATTAACGCTTTAACTAATTAAACTTGAATGCAACATTTTCATTTGGTTTTTGTATCCATAGAATTGATTTAAATGGAGCTAAATGAAATGAAAATCCAATTCTCATTTAAAGAGACAAAACAATTTTGTTCTCTACCTAATTTGGGCCAAAATGCTATGACCTCAACTTTTGGGCCATTTTGCAAAACTTAAACTTTTGGGGTCACTTTGTAAAAACACAAAAGTCCACTACTTCATGTAATTACAACTAGAACCCAAAAATTTCCACAAAAGCTAAAACTTCATTAAAGGAGCAAAACAATTTGTCCTTTTAGTGATTTTGGACCTTTACGTAAAAACGTAAACTTTTGGGTCAAAGTACAAATACACAAAAGTATCAAAACTTTATGTAATTGCATAAAAGCCCCACAAGGACCCTAATTGAGTAGGGTGGCCGGTTTTGAAGCAAAGTAATAAAAAAAAATTTCAAAGTTTTTGTAAGTGGGGTGTGTGTAATGGAATAAATCATTACACACCTACCCACTAAAATTTCTTTAATTTTTCAAAACAAATATCTAAGATATTTAAACATAAGAAATATTTCAAAACAAAAACTTTATGAAATAAATCAAAACTTTGAATCAAAACACTAAACCTTTTGTTCTTGGCAAGAACATATCAAGAACAATGAAGAACATTCATGAAAACCCATAAGAGCTCCATGAACATTCTTCACCCAAAAACATACCAAAACCACTCAAACTTAAGGGAAATAACATACAACCATACTAGGGTACATAGGGGTTCCAAAAGTCACTTTAAAACACTTTTAACAAGTCAAACAAGAACACAAAAATCCACCCTTTGGATTTGGCCGAATTTCCCCAAAAACATGGCACCAAATTTTAGCTCCAAAATTCATGCTCATATGAACTACATCTACAACATTTGAGATGGCAAATTTTCTAACAAAATTTACATTCAAAGAAGCAAGAATAAAGCTTGTAACAATTACAACATTCAAATCACAAACTATGAACTACAAAACCCAAAAGGATTCACCAACTACTAGACTTAGGCTCTTGATACCACTTGAAGGAAGATTTGTGAAAAACAAGTTCATTTTGGAGGAAGATTTGTGAAAAACATGTTCATTTAAGCAACATCAATAGCATACAATTAACAATTAAAGGCGGAATCATGCTTGTATGCACTTAAAACAAAACATTTACCCATGAAATTCAAAGCCTAGTAGATAGGTGAACCAAGACTCAACTCAAAACAAAGTGAGTTGAGAAATCAATACCTTTGTAGATTCCTCTTTGCATAAGCAAAGGCTAATCACCCAAAGAGAGGGCCTTCATTCCTTGCATCTTAGATCCATGGATTTGGATGGATGAAAAAGTTTCTCCAAGTTCCCAAAATTGAGAACCTCTAATGATTCATCACCAAGGCATAATGAAGAAGAAATGAGTGACCTTGGAGGAGTTTGATTGCTAGATGATCCCTCCAAGGTGGCCTAAATTTTAGAGAGAAAGGAGAGCTTGTGTTCTCATCCTTTCCCCAAAAATTACCATATGTAAATTTTAGGCTATAAAGTCCTTTATATAGTCCCTTCAAATAAGTGACCTAATGGACCAAAAGCCCTATTCTTCTAACATGGCAAGCCTATAGGGTTTATTGGGCTTTCAACCCCTTTGTTTATTCAAGTTGTCATACAACTTGAGTTAATGGGCTTGACATTCAAATCCCATTGGGCCTTGCGGCCCAAAACTAACCCGAGGTCTTTAACGAACTTATTCGTTTGATTAATTAACATATTAATTAATCCTAGCCTTAGATAAATAATTAAACCATTTAATTATTCTTACTCATCTCCGTTGTTTCTTCAAACTCTACCTTACTCGGTGAACGATCCATTAGGTTCCTTTTAGCGAGGCAGTGGGCGATTAAAACTCTTTCTAATCGATTGTGAATTGAAACTTACTTTCAATTCTCCCGTTAGTGATAATACACTTTTAGGGCTTCTACAAACCATGGTTGACGCCTAGCAGCATGTCATGGTTACCCAAGCTAATCAGAAGAGGTGGAGAACCTATTCAGTTTTAGGATTACAAATGCAATACGGTCTTTCTCTAATACAATACTCTTGACCACATTGTTTGGTTTGATAGTTTATTCATGTCTACTATCCGATGTGAGCCTTGTGCTTATATGATTACCTTGAATGTGATTTGGAACACATTCCTAAATCTCATTCATACTTTGGCCAAAGATTCTTAATCATATCATAGAGTATTCTCCCTCAAACAGTTTGAAGGTTAGAGATCCCTTGTTGCGCATTCACTTGCCTCCATGGCTAAGTGGCTTAACCCCAACGATGCCTTGGACACCCTCCTGATGGAGTGACTTTGACATAATCAAAGATTAAGGACCTAACCACAAGACAACTGTGATGCATCAGGTCAAAAGACTAATTTGCATTATCCCAACCATGAGTTCTCATGTGACATGAATATGAGAACTCTTCGTTGATCGTGTTCAGTGAACTCACTCTCTATTGAGCACCTACGTACTTGTCTTGATGTCACACACACCAATGACTCGAGACTAGTCACTCTCCCTGAGAGAAGACATAGCACGTACTGATCTTAACGGACTATTAATGCCCAATTGACAATCCTATGATCAGGAACGTTTAGGATGTGTCAACGAAAGAATGGTCTCATGAATCTAACTTCTTTAGATCGCATTCTTCCAATCACATATTCCTTGGACTTATCGTTTAAGCATATAACATTTATATGAGACGGCTCAAACAATAATCTTTGACCTTTACATTTAAACTACATTAGTTTGAAATGTCCGTAAAGTATCATCATATGATTGGTTTTAGGGCACATTTCCAACAATCTCCCACTTGCACTAGAGCCAATCAGCTTAGTCATCAGTGATGATACCTCTTCTATAATTCATTTCATAAATGGCTGAGTAGTAGGCCTAAACAATGGATATCTATATGTTATCCATAGAAGCAACCTTGAGAATAACGACGTCACCATTATACATGATTCTCAATCATGTGGTTCAGTCTCTCATTTGAGTTCGGACCTTGATGAGACCTTGATTCCCTGGCTTGAGCTATCGCCCTATTAATGTCATACACTTTCTGGTTGGAACCGAATGGAGAGTTCATGAATGAACTTTCCCATCCAAACAACAATGTTGTAAGCTTCTCTATGGCAATATATTTTGCATACATGATGGAACACATTAAAGTCATTTACTTTTAACGTTTCCACCCAAATATCTCTTTAGTCATAATAAAGAGATATCTCATTATCACTTCATTCATAATGAAGAGATATTCTGTGATGGATTAGATTCATAATCTAATACATTTACGCTTCAATTACGTTACTCTAATTCTTCCTCATTCTTGAGGAATCCATCCTTAGCATTTCTTAAATACCTAAGGATTCACTTGACAGTTGCCATGGTTCTGATCCTGGGCTTGCACTGATATCATCTTGTACCGTTCTAGGTACAACTTATATCAATGTTTTCATACAATATGTAATACATAAATCACCTTTCTACGTATGCATAAAGGATTCTATTTACGCATTATTTCTTTGGGAGTCAAAGGGTACATTCCCTTTGAGAAGAACAACTTTCTAGTCTCACTAGAATTGTCATTCTAATTGAAGTTTATCATCATATGAGAAACTTCCTAGCATCTCTTGTCTATTTTGGGGATTGATATAATCCAATTATATCTTGAAATCTATCATTATAGATTTCCATCCCATGTATATAGACTATGTCTCCCATATACATTCTATCATTATAGAATGTTTAAAGTCATAACTTTAACGATGAAGAATTCCTTTCATTTTCAAAATTAATATATATCATGTATATAAATTCAAATTTAGGAATATGATCAACTCCCACTAATCTTTTGTAAACCTAGTAAACAAAAGATTCATTTACATCTTTATGAGAAATCAAACAATTGATCTTTTCTCATAAGACGCTTATAGCTCCCACTAGCTTGCTAAGATCCATGATGGATGGATCTCTACAACTAACATGTCTTAGAAGTATATATCATATATATATGGGTAATTGATAATGTCCAACGAACTAAATCTTATTTATGTTCATTCTTCTCCTGATGGAGAAATTCATTAGCTTACGATGCTACTTTCCTTGATATTTTTCAAGGAAATTAATCTAAAGTGTTACTTTTTCCTTGGATCAAATCTAAGGAGGTAAATACCTTAGACGTCTTACTCATCTACTTACATTTCTTGAATTCTTTGAAACCTTTTGCAAAGTATTCAGACTTGTGTTTATTCAAAATAAACTATAGTCCAACCGAGAGTGATCTTCGATGAATGTCATACAACATGAGTAGTATTATGTTGTGGACAAGTGCCACTAACATCTAAGTGAATTAACCTCAACAACTTTGTGATTCTTTCTTCTTTCCAAAAGAATAAAGATTCGAACATTTCGACTCTATACAATTTTAACAAGAAGGTATTGGATCCGGATCTAACGATCCAAAGCATCCATCTATGACCAACTCGTAACTTATGTTTTAGAGGTGTCACAACTCAGTTGGGATTAGTCACTCCCTTGCAACCTTTTGGGTTTTAAGCATCATCGTATTCTAAACAGTTAAACTACCACATCATCTCTACTATAGAGACAACCAATTAAATTACAATAATCTAATTATTGATTAATAAAGAACAATGTTTTGTCAAACAAAACATTCATCCATCCCTACTATAGTGACGGATTTAAGTTCCTTAAAATTGGAATGTAAAGACAATCTTTAGTATTTTTCAATTTCTTTGGTAGTTCATATGAGGAAGTAAGTACAATCCGCTTTCGCAGAGATCTATATTCGATTCACGTTTGGATTGTGAAGTACTTTCTTTTCTCTCATTAATCTTCTACTTCTTATTAGCACACTTTTACAACAATTGTAAAACATAGTTACTAATACAAAATCATGCATTCAAGTAGAAGAACCAACTGTTATGAACTTTTCAAGAACATTTTACAATACCTTCGAAAGGTGTGTTCTTGACACTTGCAAGACATTTCTTGCAAATACCCCTTCCAATGTCCATCCTTTCATAAAGAAAGTTTGTTCCCTTGGAGTTATTTTGCCTTCTTCATTTGACTTCCCTTTTGATTATAATAGTCATGGTCCCTAAACTCCCACTATCTCTCTTGAAACTCATTTCAAATGTGTTATACACATCAAACGATTTGGAGAACATGCAGTTATTGTTCACTATATAGTTTACAATAAACTTAGTGAACCATTAGGATAGGGACACAAAGGTGAAGTCCTTGCCTAGTTTCCGTCTCGTTAAGTGGTTTAACACTTCAACACTCAATGATTCAAAATCATCATAAGTCCATGTTGATGGACTAATTTTGTCAACCAATCATTATGTTCTAAACATAATTACAAACTTTCAAGAGTTGTTCAAGGCAACTCTCATTTCTTCATACAACAATTTGTAAGTGAAGAATCATGGCACATAAAGCGTCCATGCCCTTGTGCTTACTTCAAAAGTTCCTTGTTTATGTAACAAAGAAACAAGCACTAAAGTTTGTGTTGATTAAGGGTTGTTCAAAGCAACTCTTATTTCTTCATACAACAATTTGTATTTGAAGAATTATGACATTAAAAGTGTTGTCCTTCTCATGTTTAGACTTATCTATCATATTCTTCCAATGATACATTATCAATAGGAAGATTGTGAGGATGAGACTACTTAGTTACATCTACAAGCCATTAAAGGCTATCTATGGGATTGTAGAACTAAGTCCGGAAATTAAAGCATTCGGCTTTTCTTTGTCAAGTTTTGGATAGCGTTTGCAAATATATTGGTAAACAAATACATAACGAATATAAATTGATTGATTTTAAGCCATTTGATTCAGGTCTTTAAATCAAATAGCACCACCCACTATTTTTGGCAAATTCCATATCCCTCATCGGAATTCGAGAGTTTTGGAGGAAACTCTTAGTAGGGTATGGGAGGCTCACTATTACCAAGCCCACCTCACGATAATACGATGTTGGTTAGCAAAAATAATGATGAGAGAATAACGCTTTACTCATTTACAACGTTTGTAATTACCCATCTTATTTGGCCTCTAGAGAATGTTGTCTCACGATGATACGATGTTGGCACTATTGCACTTAGTTAAGTTATTCCCACCATGCTTAGTTCGTGTAGGGGTTCAAGAATAGCCTCACAATGATATGATGTTGGCCATCCTCGTTGCCTACACTCACCTCGTCATATGCGTATAGACTCCTCCTGAATGTAAGCATGCACTTTGTACTCCCCCATGATAGGGTGAAGCCGGTGTACAAGTCACAAACGATTGGAGCCTACCACGGTGGAAGGCCACGAAGAGATATTCAAAGCATCTCTCGCTTATCAACTTAATATTGATTTGGTTGAGGGTTTTTAGGTCTCATCACATATAAACATACATTTTAATCCAATTAAAACATTTTGGTCCTATTACAACTATTGGTCCATATGATTGATTTAGTAGTATATAATACTCCCACTATGCTTTTAAAACGGTTTTTAAAGCAAGACTATATGGTACTACTAACATAAGATTTGCATTCATTCATGAACTATATAATTGCCTTAGGGCCTTAGGATGACTATGAACCTTTGATTCGATTCAACACGAGCCTAGTGTTGAATCTCAGTCTAGGGATGGTGATTGATTTTAGTTACGCGTTTAATTACATTAAGGCGTGTTGTCTTATTGGGCGTTGGACCCAACTACTCCAATTTCATGCATATCGAATAAAACAAGAAAGGAGTACTTCAAAGTAAATAAGAGCTTATGCTCTTTTACAACAATTGATCAAATCAAATTACTTTAAAGTAAAGAAGAGCTTATGCTCTTTTACAACAATTGATCATATCAAATTACAACCAAAATTTAATCTACACATTCCCATGGTTCAAACAAATTTGAAACGGCCATTCACATAGCTCAATTATCGTAGGCTAAGGTTCATAATCACCCTTTCTTTAATTAATTAACGCTTTAACTAATTAAACTTGAATGCATCATTTTCATTTGGTTTTTGTATCCATAGAATTGATTTAAATGGAGCTAAATGAAATGAAAATCCAATTCTCATTTAAAGAGACAAAACAATTTTGTTCTCTACCTAATTTGGGCCAAAATGCTATGACCTCAACTTGTTTGGGCCATAGTGCAATTAACTTAGGCTCTTGATACCACTTGAAGGAAGATTTGTGAAAAACAAGTTCATTTTGAAGGAAGATTTGTGAAAAACATGTTCATTTAAGCAACATCAATAGCAAGCAATTAACAATTAAAGGCGGAATCATGCTTGTATGCACTTAAAACAAAACATTTACCCATGAAATTCAAAGCCTAGTAGATAGGTGAACCAAGACTCAACTCAAAACAAAGTGAGTTGAGAAATCAATACCTTTGTAGATTCCTCTTTGCATAAGCAAAGGCTAATCACCCAAAGAGAGGGCCTTCATTCCTTGCATCTTAGATCCATGGATTTGGATGGATGAAAAAGTTTCTCCAAGTTCCCAAAATTGAGAACCTCTAATGATTCATCACCAAGGCATAATGAAGAAGAAATGAGTGACCTTGGAGGAGTTTGATTGCTAGATGATCCCTCCAAGGTGGCCTAAATTTTAGAGAGAAAGGAGAGCTTGTGTTCTCATCCTTTCCCCAAAAATTACCATATGTAAATTTTAGGCTATAAAGTCCTTTATATAGTCCCTTCAAATAAGTGACCTAATGGACCAAAAGCCCTATTCTTCTAACATGGCAAGCCTATACGGTTTATTGGGCTTTCAACCCCTTTGTTTATTCAAGTTGTCATACAACTTGAGTTAATGGGCTTGACATTCAAATCCCATTGGGCCTTGCGGCCCAAAACTAACCCGAGGTCTTTAACGAACTTATTCGTTTGATTAATTAACATATTAATTAATCCTAGCCTTAGATAAATAATTAAACCATTTAATTATTCTTACTCATCTCCGTTGTTTCTTCAAACTCTACCTTACTCGGTGAACGATCCATTAGGTTCCTTTTAGCGAGGCAGTGGGCGATTAAAACTCTTTCTAATCGATTGTGAATTGAAACTTACTTTCAATTCTCCCGTTAGTGATAATACACTTTTAGGGCTTCTACAAACCATGGTTGACGCCTAGCAGCATGTCATGGTTACCCAAGCTAATCAGAAGAGGTGGAGAACCTATTCAGTTTTAGGATTACAAATGCAATACGGTCTTTCTCTAATACAATACTCTTGACCACATTGTTTGGTTTGATAGTTTATTCATGTCTACTATCCGATGTGAGCCTTGTGCTTATATGATTACCTTGAATGTGATTTGGAACACATTCCTAAATCTCATTCATACTTTGGCCAAAGATTCTTAATCATATCATAGAGTATTCTCCCTCAAACAGTTTGAAGGTTAGAGATCCCTTGTTGCGCATTCACTTGCCTCCATGGCTAAGTGGCTTAACCCCAACGATGCCTTGCACACCCTCCTGATGGAGTGACTTTGACATAATCAAAGATTAAGGACCTAAGCACAAGACAACTGTGATGCCTCAGGTCAAAAGACTAATTTGCATTATCCCAACCATGAGTTCTCATGTGACATGAATATGAGAACTCTTCGTTGATCGTGTTCAGTGAACTCATTCTCTATTGAGCACCTACGTACTTGTCTTGATGTCACACACACCAATGACTCGAGACTAGTCACTCTCCCTGAGAGAAGACATAGCACGTACTGATCTTAACGGACTGTTAATGCCCAATTGACAATCCTATGATCAGGAACGTTTAGGATGTGTCAACGAAAGAATGGTCTCATGAATCTAACTTCTTTAGATCGCATTCTTCCAATCACATATTCCTTGGACTTATCGTTTAAGCATATAACATTTATATGAGACGGCTCAAACAATAATGTTTGCCCTTTACATTTAAACTACATTAGTTTGAAATGTCCGTAAAGTATCATCATATGATTGGTTTTAGGGCACATTTCCAACACATTTGAGCAACATCAACAACATGCAATTAACAATTAAAAGGCGGAATCATGTTTATATGCACTCAAAAACAAAACTTAACCCAAGAACTTCAAAGCCTAGTAGATAGGTGAACCAAGACTCAACTCAAAACAAAGTGAGTTGAGAAATCAATACCTTTGTAGATTCCTCTTTGCATAAGCAAAGGCTAATCACCCAAAGAGAGGGCCTTCATTCCTTGCATCTTAGATCCATGGATTTGGATGGATGAAAAGGTTTCTCCAAGTTCCCAAAATTGAGAACCTCTAATGATTCATCACCAAGGCATAATGAAGAAGAAATGAGTGACCTTGGAGGAGTTTGATTGCTAGATGATCCCTCCAAGGTGGCCGAAATTTAGAGAGAAAGGAGAGTTTGTGTTCTCATCCTTTCCCCAAAAACAACCCATAATGAATTTTAGGCTATAAAGTCTTTTATATAGTCCCTTCAAATAAGTGACCTAATGGACCAAAAGCCCTATTCTTCTAACATGGCCGGCCTATAGGGTTTATTGGGCTTTCAAGCCCTTTGTTTATTCAAGTTGTCATACAACTTGAGTTAATGGGCTTGACATTCAAATCCCATTGGGCCTTGCGGCCCAAAACTAACCCGGGGTCTTTAACGAACTTATTCGTTTGATTAATTAACATATTAATTAATCCTAGCCTTAGATAAATAATTAAACCATTTAATTATTCTTACTCATCTCCGTTGTTTCTTCAAACTCTACCTTACTTGGTGAACGATCCATTAGGTTCCTTTTAGCGAGGCAGTGGGCGATTAAAACTCTTTCTAATCGATTGTGAATTGAAACTTACTTTCAATTCTCCCATTAGTGATAATACACTTTTAGGGCTTCCACAAACCATGGTTGACGCCTAGCAGCATGTCATGGTTACCCAAGCTAATCAGAAGAGGTGGAGAACCTATTAAGTTTTAGGATTACAAATGCAATACGGTCTTTCTCTAATACAATACTCTTGACCACATTGTTTGGTTTGATAGTTTATTCATGTCTACTATCCAATGTGAGTCTTGTGCTTATATGATTACCTTGAATGTGATTTGGAACACATTCCTAAATCTCATTCATACTTTGGCCAAAGATTCTTAATCATATCATAGAGTATTCTCCCTTAAACAGTTTGAAGGTTAGAGATCCCTTGTTGCGCATTCACTTGCCTCCATAGCTAAGTGGCTTAACCCCAACGATGCCGTGGACACCCGCCTGATGGAGTGACTTTGACATAATCAAAGATTAAGGACCTAACCACAAGACAACTGTGATGCCTCAGGTCAAAAGACTGATTTGCATTATCCCAACCATGAGTTCTCATGTGACATGAATATGAGAACTCTTCGTTGATCGTGTTCAGTGAACTCATTCTCTATTGAGCACCTACGTACTTGTCTTGATGTCACACACACCAATGACTCGAGACTAGTCACTCTCCTAAGAGAAGACATAGCACGTACTGATCTTAACGGACTGTCAATGCCCAATTGACAATCCTATGATCAGGAACGTTTAGGATGTGTCAACGAAAAAATGGTCTCATGAATCTAACTTCTTTAGATCGCATTCTTCCAATCACATATTCCTTGGACTTATCGTTTAAGCATATAACATTTATATGAGACGGCTCAAACAATAATCTTTGCCCTTTACATTTAAACTACATTAGTTTGAAATGTCCGTAAAGTATCATCATATGATTGGTTTTAGGGCACATTTCCAACACCTTCTTCACAAAGTCCAGAAAAATTGTCAGTGTCGAACATAGTGTCAGCCAATGAGGTTGAAAATCCAACGGTTGCATAGGGATCGAGGCGGTCAGTTTCAAGATGCTGAGTGCTGTTCTGGTTACCTGTGCATTGAGGTATATCAATGCTATCAGTATCATCATCAACAAGTTGAAATATTCGACATTGACCGTATTTCTGAGAAAAATGGAGTTTTAATATCATAATCTCACTCCATATAATACTAAGGCCTTTTATGATAAAACTCCACACTTGACAGATTGTGTAGTTGGTAATTACCAAGTTGCCAACAATATCGATGTTGTTAGAGGTGGGTGCTCGACCCTTCTCTTTGATCATTCTACATGATATTAGAGCCAGAGAGTGGGCTTCTAAACCCACGTGATGGGTAAGTCCTATTGGTTCCACGTGGTTGTCGATATGTGGATCTCTCATGTGTGGCCCACTAATTGGGTTCCACGTGAGGAGGCGTGTTGAAATATATCACATCTACCGTATCTCTGAGAAAAAAAGAGTTTAAATATCATAATCCTACTCTAACTAATACCGAGGTCTTTAGAGATAAAATCTCACACCTGACGAATTGTGCACTTGATAATTACCAAGTTGAGAATAATATCGATGTTTTTTGAAAGTGAGCCTTCGACCCATTTCTTTGATAATTCTACCACTTTTGGGTTGATAAATGGTTTACAGTCATGGAGTTGATAAGCCTCCACGAATGGTTGGGTAGGAACCATAGCCTCTAGTTGAGCTCGGTTTTTATGACATTAATTTACAAATGCTTCCGAAAAATCAAACATACCAACAGATTCAGGTGTAGAACAAAATAAAATGCAACAAGAAAATCTTTCTTTCTATATTATATATATATATGTTATATTAATTATGGACTATCAAAAGTTTAGGTCATTAGCATAACAAACATGCATAATTGACATACAGAGAGAGAAAGGTAGAGAGAGAGTACTAGTGAGTAGGAGTGAAATTGGGAGTGAGGAGCTGAAGAGAGAAGGTGGGGAAAGCAAGTAGCGACCTGAACACAAATGACACGATGAGCTCTAATTCCTTAGAGCATCTCGAAAGGACATGTCAAAATGTCCAAATCAGCAATAACGGTAACAAAAGACAGTATTAATGTTTTCCAACTGAGAAGCCAAATCTAATGTGGCATGACATGGATTGACATCTCTCCCATTTGCTGCCAAATTTGACAGCACCTTCAATTTTTTTTTAATTAATTATCAAATGCTTTTTATTAATTTTTCATTGGTTTAAACCATTATCTTTTTGTTTCTTTTCATTCCCAATGCAAAGAAAATACATATGAATTATTATTTTATGTTTAAAATTTGAGATATCGGTTGGAGATCAAAAGTTTAAAAGATGCCAAAGTGTCACGTAATTCTTTAAATTTAAATTTTAGGTTAAAATTTGAAAGGGAGATGGTCTAATAGTTCCTAATTTCCCACTTATTCCTAGACAGAGTTAAAGTCTTCCTGCTTTTGCTAACACGCGAGAGCGTGCCTTTTGCATTTGTTAGCTTAAGCTATTTTCATGTTTGCGATGGATCTTCCAAGGTAACCAAAACACAAGGTGACAGTATACCAGGTGTTATAATATAAATATCATGATTAATATGTTGATTTTATACTCTTCTATTCTTGGTGTGTTTTGGTGATTATTTTGGTGAGATTTTGATACTTTTTTTTTTATGTATTATCAATTTCGGACATGTGAATCATTTTTTAGCATAAAGTAATCAAATGGTGTAATTTTTTAGTGATTCCAATTGGAGCGGGTTCATGATTCTGTCAAGAAGGTTGTGTCAAAATTTTAGAATTTCGTTCCGAAACATCTGACCGTGACGAATTAATCTATATCTAGAATGCATTGTTGGTAGATTGGGCTGTAAAGTTTATTTGCAACTTTTGGGCTAGAAGATGATGAATTTTGGACTTAGGCTCTTCTTGGAACTTGAAGAGGAGGTCCTAATCTTAAATTCAAGACGTTTTGGGCCTGTTTTGAAGTCCTAAACATCCAGAAACGTGACTATTTATCTGCTAGGCAGATGTCCCAATCAGATTTTGATTGTATTTTTAAGTTATTCTTTTATTATTTTGTTTCCTAATTTTTAGAAGACCTTTTCTAGGAGGATTTTAATTTGTAGTAGTATAAGTAAGGCTATTTAGCCATTAGGGTTATCTATGAGACACTGGGAGAACTTAGCGAAGTTTTGGTGAATTTCAAACTTTTTACCTAATAAGGTGTTTTCAATCCTTTTCTGCTTAATGATATTTTCTTTGGTTTTTAATATGAATATGTGTATCTAATTCCTTTTGCTCGGGCGAGGCTATGAACCTTGGCATGAATATGTGATTTTATTAATTTACTTATGAATGGATGCATCTTGCTTTGAATTATTAATTACTGAGTTTAAACTATCTAATTAGGTTAATGCTTAGCTGCCATTAGGGTAATTAGACAAGTAATTTGTTGCAATTTCTGTTGGAACAACACCCTAAAATTGAGGAAGGCTTCTTGTAATTAGTAATTTGTATGTTCACTTAAGGCGAACATCACACTCTTAAGGGTTGCATGATTTTTCAAAGGATTTTCAAAAAGCTTAATGGATCTTGCATATTTATATTTAATCTGAACATAACATACGGGTTACATGTTAGATATATGTTTTTGTTTGAACATCACGAGGAAAATATGCATTAGGACAACCTAACCTTCAAAGCATTATGTGGAAATTCATAAGTAATTGGTAAAATTGCATAGGATTGTTAATGGTGACGGCTAAAACCTAGTCTTTCCAATAATTGTTTTCTTCTAAAAAAAAAGTTTTTCTTGCTTAGTTACCATTTTCTGCAAATCTTTAGATTTCTTTTAATTTTTATTTTAATCTTTTAACTTTCATAATCTCAAATTTTTTATAAAATTTGTTTTAATTAATTAAGGGTTAGTTTAATTACAAATTAGTCATTCAATTCTTGTGGAGAACAACTTTGCATGAGCAATTATATTACAATTAACTCTATTTATGCTGGTAATTAGAATCATATCAGTAGGCCTAAAAGAGTTTTAAGTTCACTAAATGAATTAATGGAGACTAATCGCTTACACAAATCTATATATGAAGAGAGCAATACATACACACTCATCCGCCAACAAAGTGGATGATGACCACTTTTGAACGGAGACAAGTGTTAGTAACAAAGGTGCTTTCTTAGAAAAGAGAAGTTGCATGCATGCATGTTATGTTAGGTTAGGGTGTGAGAGAGCACTGCAAGTTGTTTTCTCTTGAGCGATGTGACTTGTACCCTGAAGCTTAGGAGAACACAACACATACGATACAAGGAAGAGCAACAAGGAAAGCTAGCTAATACCAACGAAGCCATATATATATATATGTAATTCGGATTTAGCAGGTACTATATTTATTCATTTAGGATCTATGTTTTATCCAGTGTTTAAAATATTGGTATCGGTGAAAACATCAATGAACAAATTTGTGGAAATATTGACGTGTAATGACCTGTCTCCAAATTTTAAGGTTTTAATAATTTCAATTTGTGAATTTATGAAAATGCCCTTCAAAACAGATACGTTGACTTTTGTTGACTGCCTTGTCGTGTCACGTAAGATTCGTTTTCTTGGCATATCTTCATAATACTCATCGCTATGAGCGCGTGAGCGCAAACAGAATGTAATTTGGAGTTATAATGAATGAGTTATTAACAAACGAAGTTAGGGACAAAATAGTAAATTACTAATATCTAGAAGGCTCCAGATTTTTGGAGCAAAATTTGGAAAGCCACATGTGTGGCCTAGATTGAATAAAAGAAGAAACAGACGGTTGGGAGAAGAGATAAATGAGAGAAATGAGGGGCGGGACACCCATTCAGAAGATGAGAGAGAAGAGAGTGACCAATGGGTAAGGAGAGAAATGAGAGAAGGCGAGAAGGAGAGGAACGCTGTGACAGCCCGTCCTAGATTATTTGTACCGCAGGTGTGAAATGACGGTTTTGCCCCTAGTGGTTATGTTTCGTTGTGTGGTTGTTTTGGGGTTTTGGTTGGTTGCACCTGGACCACACACACGCACCCACACTCTCATCCTCATCTTCTGCCCTGTCCCGTGACTCTCTCTCTCCTTCTTCTTTTTCCTCGTACGGACAAGACAAAAAACCTTCGAAAACGTTGCAGATCGAGGTGGAAAGTTATACCTTTGTGTTCATGAGGTTCATACGAGTTCAACAATACCTATTTCAAGTAGGAAATCCTTCGATTTCACGTCGAACCATGGAACCCCGATTTTGATCATCGTTCATACATAGGTGAAATATTGTTTTTTAGGAAATTTGAAGTTTGTAGGAAGCTTAGTGAGGTCCTTAGGAAGCTCGGGGTGGTTCGTTGGAAGGTTTTGGACGTTGGGATTGTGGGTTGCAGGTTTGGCCGGATTTTATGAAGTTTCTCCGACGAGATTCCATTGGTTTTAGGGTTCCAAAGTGGTAAGGTTTTGTTCTACTTGTTGTAAGCTTCATTTTGGTACCAATTTCGTGGAATTTGGTTGAGAAATGAAGAAGATATGAAGTTTTGAAATTTTTTCCCAGTTTCCGGCAACACTGACGGCGGCGGCTCTGGCGAGACTCACCGGAGAAGACAGGGGAATATTCCGTTAAGTTAACAGAATATTCTTAACGGCGTCAGGTTAATTTTAACGGAATATGCTTACTGTTGGACGAAATATTCCCTAACATTGTTAGGGATTCCGTCAACCTGCCAGGCATATGCCTGCACGTCGGCGGCGCGTGTGGACATGCCTTGGCCGGTGCGTGGGGGCGCGTGAGACATCAAAAAATTATTTTAAAATTATGAGGATGTTCGTGAGGTTGAGTGGATCACGTTGGTGTATTCATACACCTCATTTGAGCATTGTATGAGAAGTTATTAACTAGTTTTGGTTATATGCTTTAAATTGACGTTTTTATAGTTGTTTCGCATATAGGTGAGACCTATCCAGAGGACGAGCGCAGTCACTCGAGGTAAGGGGGTCACGACCCTTCCACATACCAGTGAGTGGGCTTTTGGTTTTCCGTATATACCTATATACTTGTGGTTTTCCCAGAAAATGAAATGGAATGTTTATATGTTTTAAAATGCCATGCGTTGTGTTTGCCTATTTACTTATGTATTAGTAGTTGCATATATGTGTGTTTGGTGCTGCGAACGCACAGGTAAGTGCCAGATAAGTTATGGTTTATGATGATGTTTAGTAGTTATGTGAGATGCATAGAGAGCTCATAACCTGCACCCCTGGTGTTAGTGCTCCCGCCCCAGAGTAGGGCACAGTCCTTCACGTGATGTTCACCTCCCGCACCACATGCTCATTGGATCCAAGTTAGGTGCACAGTCCTATCGTATAGACCATTATAGGTGGTTCCGACTCGTAGGTGACCTGCGATTATTCGTCCAGTCTACACGTGATCGTAGCACTCGAGCATATTTATTTACACCAAGTCCTGTCGTACAGACCACTTTAGGTGGTTTCGATTCGTGTGCAGGTATAGTTAGTGAGTTGGGGATTTGAGCTCTAGATTCAGCCATACAGGTCACGTTAGGTGACTCCGGCTGACATGTTATTTGCATTGTTTGACATTACGTGGTTTATTTACATTTTATGTGGTGGCATTCGACATGGCATATTTCTAAGCATGTTTTCTATATATATGTATATTCTACTTTCTGGGAAACTATACAGGTTTTACGACGAAGGGTTAGAACTTTTGATAATGAAATGATTTTGAAAAGCTGTGTTTTTGCCCACTCACACTTTCTGTTTTGCGCCTCTCCAGGTTCTAGTTTGGATTGCTCTTTTGGTGGCTCACGAGGAATTCTCTGCATATCTGACAAATTATCACTAGTGTAGGACCACCTCTGGGTGTGTTTAGTTAGTATTGGTTCCTCTGGACTATATTAGGCTCTCGGTGCTCTAAATATTATTTTTCACACTTACGCTTGCACATGTATGTTAACTACCCTGTGTGCAGTTTGGTTTTTATTTGTTCGTACTTTTATTATTATTCTTAGCTTCCACACTGTGCACATGGTTACGTCACTCTCACATGATGGCCAGCATGCCCTGATTTCGGTCGGGGTGTGTCACCCGCTGGATTCCCCTTGACCTGTACCCGACCCGGCGGCATCCGAGCTTTCTGATGCCATTCATGTGATTTTTCCAGTGAATCACGTCCTACCACCACTACCAAACATCTACCTAACCTCCCCTCGTTCATTTCCACCCAAAATCCACCTAGATTGACCCCGTTTTGAGGAAGAATGAAACTTGTGGGTTCCGAAGGTGTCACGGTGGAGATCCGCCCATCATGAAAGCATCGTCGACCATTACCACTATCAAACCACTCACCTTGAACCTAGGAACAAAGCCCAAACAATTTTAGGGGCGTCGGAGTTCGAATCGAGGTCAAATTAAAGCACACCTATTATGGGGTTTCTGGCGGTTTGAGGATGATTTGGGGCATTTCCCAACCAAATTGGACTTAGCCATAGGTATAAAACCTGCTCTACTCATTGAGATCTTCATTTTTTTGAAGTTTGAGAATTTTTAGAAATAGTTGATTTTTCCAGCGAGTCGGGGCCACCGACCGCCGTTTACGGCAGCGCGAGGCGGAGGCGAGTGGGCTGAGGCATCCCTTAACTTTCCTAGGCTAAATTTGATTCTCCAATTCTATATGTGAAGTTTGATTAACGAATTTCCGTCGTTTGAACCTAGTTCTAATAAGGTCTCCCATTTGATTATTATAATAATCGACGATCTGACCGTTGGATTGTCACCAAACTTTATTATATTATAGTACGTAATTTATGAGGTTCATAAAAACTTACAGATCAGGAATCCAACGTACGGATCTTCCCAAATTGGATTTATTAGTTCATAAAATAAAACATTGACCACCACTTGAATTTGCAATTGGCGGAGATCTAACTGTTGGATCGTAATGAAACTTAGTATGATGTTTTAGATGCATAATGTGGATCTTTGGAAGTTATTGATCGAAAATTTGAGGTGCAGATCTTTGGGATTGAGTTACGTAGATTTGTGGACCCTACCGTCGACCTTTGATTGACAGTTGACTTTTGGTCAATGGGTTTCAAATCATTCTAGAACGTCCTTGGGAATGTGTTTCACGTAAGTTACGTGTTCTATCGACACAAATTCTGAGTTATGAATTGATATTTGTTCTAGGCGACGATCGTTTGTGACACCTTGATATTCGTGCTAGGGAGTTGTAGTGCAGACCTCGGGTAAGTGGGTCTTTTTCCTTTTTATATTATATATATATATATATATATATAAACTTTACGATTTTTAGAAATGTTTTTATTTTTTTTATTTTTTATTTTTTATTTTTTTTATGGAACTATGCTTTGCTTGCCATGTCATAAATAAGTTACATTTTAAATATTGCATTGTTACACTTGTGAATTGTATTGTGTGATGATGCGGAGACTCAGGTAAGTTTCAGGTGAGTATTATGTGATTGAATGGGTTGTATTGCATTGGTATGCACACATTTATTTAGAGCTCATCATGGCTACACCCTAGTATTAGTGCTCCAGCCCAAGGCTAGGGTCAGCCTTCACGTGATTGTTCATCTCCCACACTGCACGCTCACCTTGGATCCAAGTCTGGGGCCAGCCTGTCGTACAAACCATAATAGGTGGTTCCAACTCGTAGGTGACCCACGATTTATCGCACAACTTTCACGTGATCGTAACACTTAAGCGAACATATTTATACCCAGCCTGTTGTACAGGTCACACTAGGTGACTCCGACTTGTGTGGTAGCCTAGATTGATGAGCTACAGGTCTAGTCGTACAAGTCACGTTAGGTGACTCCGACTGGCATACTATTTTATATTGGTTTCACACCTAGATTACATTTATTATTACTGAGATATTATGACGTGACATACTTCAATTTTTGCTGCTCTTGGGCATTGGTTTTTATACCTACGTAGTAGTATTATTTTCTGGAAGCTATACGGGTTTTACAGCGAGGGGTTATAACGCTTTCAAAAGGTTTTTATTAAAACTTTATTTTTAGACCCACTCACCCTTGCTTTTCGCCCCTCCAGGTGCTAGTAGCAAAGTTTTCGTACCAACGAGGATTATTGGCAAATCTTGAGTGTAGGCGATTATCATTGATGGTATAATTCTCACCTTATTTTACCATATTGTACTTATGCTCCGTCACCATGTGTGAATTGGGTTCATTCCCGCTCATAGCGCACTCTTGTATTTAGGCATTTTTAGATTTAAATTTAAGGAAAACTAATGAAAAGGGCTTGAAAACTTTGAGTTTTAATGGTAAGGACAAAATAAAGGATAACGTGAATAGTACGAGGATTGACTTTTTAATGTAAAAATGTGGTTTTTCGTTAAAGTGAATAGTACCGCGGGTTTTTTGTTAAAACTCCCTTAAATTTATTCACATTTTCCACATCACTACACTTTATGGCTTCGGCACCTTCCCGGTGTCGACCAACATAACTCGATTTGAAGTCCTAGTTGACATTGCGGTTCGGGGTGTGTCATGACAGATATATCGAATATCAATATCGATATATGTTGTCTTCGATTGAAGATGATGAAAATTTAAAATAAAACTTTAGGAATTGTTAAACATTGGTTTGAACGAAATATAAGAGTTTCTTCAATATTTAACAGACATGCTAGAAATATCGACGATAGATGTCGATTTTAACCTAAACTTAAGAGTTTATCCGATATGAAGTGAAGATTAGACTTCACTCCATTTCCATACCTTTTTTTGATTTTTGAATATTTTCATAAAAATGTCAACCGTGTTGAATAAATTTAAATATTGGTTTTACCAAACCAGCCCAAATCTGAAAGCCTAAAACAAAAAATCAAGAACAACTCTGACAAAAACAACGCTTAGTATTAAAATTGTCTCAGCACTCCTTCTACGACAAAATCAACGCTTAGTAAAATTCAACAAGCAATATTGCCGCAATTGGCTAAACAAAGGTGTGTGGAATATGAAAATTGCTACTACAACATATCCATCCGATATGTCAAATACAGGTGGAGGGACAAATACGTCTCCAACATTTGCTCTATCGAAATGTTATGTTTAACTTGTAATTGACAGTAACATAAGAGACATCAAAATTGACACAAGAAAAATTCAGGCGTCATTTCAGTTTTTTAAACTAAATTAATTAATGCGGGCATTACTCTTAGCCGTCTATAATGTCGTCGTGTATTTGAATTTTATATTTTATATTCTACATTAGTTTTAGAATATGACATTTTTGACGTTAAACATGATTACCCTGTCTATACCATTCTGCTACGATGGCTTTTTATATAATAAAAAATATGTTAATTTCTCTTTGCTTATTTTTGTATTATTGACACAAAATCTTATCATCATGGTGAACTCTATATAGGTTTCATCAGTGTTTAAAATATCGATATTGATAAAATATTGATATGTAAATTTGTAGAAATATTCGCGAATACATCAAATATCGATATTAATATTAGTTGCTTTCATCAAATAATAGAAGTTTATAATGAAATTTTTGAGATTGTCAAGCATTAGTTTGGATTAAATATAAAAATTTCTCTGTTTAATAGATGTTTTAGAAATATTAACTATATATATTTGTAGCTTAAACTTAAAGATTTCTCTGATATAAAGTGAAGTTCAGACTAACATTTCATATCTTTGTATAACTTTTTAAACATTTTTATGAAAATATCGACTGCGTTCAACGAATTTTAATTTGACATGAAATTGGGGACATATTGCAGGCGTTATTTACAAACCTCAGCTGTCTTTACCAAAGCGCCCCCAGAAACCATTACAATCTCACTACTAAGAAGGACGTAACGCACCGTTATTACTATCTGTTCACAAGGGTATTTTGTCAAGGGAGCTCCGATGATCGAAGGGATTGAGACATATAAAATTAAACGCATTCAATTCAACCCAACGGTCCAACTTTGACTTCTCTCTCTACCCTCTCTCTCTAGGAAAAACTCCCTCTCCCCTTTTTTTTTTTTTGGTCTCAAATGCTGGCCGGTCGCCTGGTACAAATTCAAGTCATCGCCTCGCATGGCAGTTTTCCCAAGCCCTGAAAACCCTAATCACCTCTTACTCAAAACCCTGTAATTTCTGATTCATTCAAAACTCCAACGCCATGATGGAAACGGTGTCGTTGGATTTCCTAGTCCCGTCCTTGTGGGAGATCAAGGTCACTGTGGCTGCCTCCGTCTTCGTCATCTTCGCTTACTGGTTTTTCACATTCAGAGGCAGCGGAGGCGGCTCTGCTGATCGCACACTTTCCGATAATTCCGGTGCGTTTGGGGATGCCATTGATGACAAAGACAAGGTCGAATTCACTACTTTTTAGCGTTCATACATGTGATTGATTTGATTTGATTTGATTTGATTCTTTCTGCTATGAGGAGTTCTGGGTTTTCATCGATAGTCCGGTTGGTTTAGTCCTTGGTTGTTTATAATTATGTCAATTGGGGTTTTAGGCAAGTTTTGATTCGTGTTTCAACGTTTTACGTGGGTAATTTCGAGTTTCCATCAAGTAATTCTTTTGACATAGCACTGGTGAAATTTGGTTAGCTTTGTTGTAATCAGTTTTATGCATACAATTCGAGGTTTGTAGTAACTATTGACACTCTAGTGATCGAACAAAGTCAGCTCAAAGTCATTTCTAATCTATCCTTGTGCGTTTCCCAACTTCAAATTTACGAATCCAGCAACCGCTCCTTTGATGGCGTTAACTGAAACCAAGGGAATCTAGCTTTCTTTTTACATTATTTGCAATAGTTGGGTATAAAAGTGTCTTTGTCAAGGTACAGTGGAGCTTGCAGTAGCGAGCCCCTTTCAGAGAGTCCTGTTTTGCAGCAGAATTTTATTTTTGGAAAACAAATAGAAGAAGCATATCATTATTTTGATTTTTGGATAAAAATTAACACCAGGAAAAGGTTTAGGTTAATGAAATAATCCTTTCCCTTGGGAATGAAAAACTTCATTTGTGGGTTTTGGATACCTATGGAAAAGGTCAAACACGAAGTAGTTTTCAGTTACAAAACATGCAGTGCATTAGGGAATGTGAAAACTCATTCTGAGCTTGATTTGATCAAACAAGTACAAACTTAATTTCAGTATTTTTCTCTCGGTTAAATTTTATTTTTTGCTGTTATTGTTATTTTACTATTATGATATATGCATTTTTCTTTTCCAGTGTCCTTGATGCAAATTCACTGTGATTATAGGAAATAAGTTATTGCGTCAGCGGACAAATGTATAAAGAATCTAGTATTACCCTTTTGGTATAACTACGTTAGAAGTTCTATTTGTTTATAATTGCTCTACTTATTTAAAAACAAAACGAAGAGAAGCTTACTAAAGTAATGTTAGCCCCATCTACCTTCCTACACTTGTTGCATGCTACCTTTAGATTCTGTATTGTATGTGAGGGCTAATTATTAAGTACAAGAAGTTTTTTAGGGTAATAAATGTAAATCTTGATGCGATGACTGAACAAAATGATATTTTGGTTTTCTTAATTGTATAGTCTTTATCCACTGTTTTTGAACATGCATTATGTTTGTGACATGCAGTTTCAAAGATAACGGTTTCCTTGAGTAATTTTTAACTTGTTTGACATGCAGTTCTGCACTTATTTTGTAGATCCAGTTGAAAGGAGATCTTCAAAACAGTTCTGCATATCTAATCAAGGTATTTCATGATTGATTCTGGGGTTTGTACTTCAATTGATGAAGACTTGAATATAAAAAGCCGTGTGCCTTATTTGTATATCTATTTATCTATTTATTTATGATGAGATGGTGCACTAATTTCCAGCTGGAATTGTTGGCGGCTAAGAATCTCATTGGTGCAAACTTAAATGGGACATCGGATCCTTATGCTATGATCACTTGTGGAACAGAAAAGCGATTCAGGTTGCCTGATATTGTGTTCTTGTACCATGCCACTTTTTGTTTAATGATGGTTAAGAACAGACACACACAATCACATGCGCACGCACACACATTACACACAATCATATACATATCTTATGTTTCATGAGTATGTTTTATGTACTCTTCTTGCTAATGCAGTTCAATGGTCCCTGGTTCAAGAAATCCCATGTGGGGAGAGGAGTTTAATTTTTCTGTTGATGAGCTTCCTGTCCAGGTAGGCATCATGTTTTATTACCTTACATAAAATACTAATCTTTGTTTTTCCAATAAGCTATATACAGGAAAGCTGGTTCTAATATATGTTTTTAAGGGTGCTGCGATTTCTGTGTGCCCTGCATTTAAATTAAAAAGCTAACCAATGCCTCTTGTCCTTCAGAGGGCTTTATTGATATTTTCAGGCTTGCTTATATGAACACCGATTTGTGGAAAATAATGGTGTTTATTATTTTTTTTGTATGTATTGACAGCAGTATTATGTTCGTTGCATCTGAAATTGTATTTCCTTTTGTTTGGATTAAGCTGAGAATATTGATTTTGTAGTGATCTTTTTATGTAGGATTGGTATGTTAAACTAATTTATTTTCCTACTGGCCTAGCAGATTAATGTGACAATATATGACTGGGATATAATATGGAAAAGCACTGTTCTGGGTTCTGTTACTGTTCCAGTTGAAACCGAGGGTCAAACAGGTGCAGTATGGTATACATTGGATAGCCCATCAGGGCAGGTAGTTTTTTTCTCTGCATATCACCTTTGGGTTTAGTTTTATCCTTCGTATGACTATTAGTATTCTCACTATCCCTTATAAATTAAAATCTTGTTTTTCGCTTGTCAGGTGTGTCTCCATATAAAAACAATAAAACTACCTGTTAACTCTCCAAGGTAGTCTTTTTGGACTATTTTCCAAACCTTTTCTTTCAGTTTATCTTGAGAGGAGTTGAAGTCATCACTAGAGATTCTTGTGTGGATTCTATGGTCAAATAATTTTTCTTTTTATATCATGCCTGGAAATAAATATATTTCTCTGGGTTTCATGTGATTTTCTGTTTTGAGATGATACTACGTATTGTATTTCAATCATGTTCACAGTTTCACTTTTCTCTTAACTGCACATGATGTGACCACAATTTTCTTATGCTATGGCAGCTCTTTTTCTTTTTTCTTTCTATGCATACCTTGATTCAGTAGACTAGAACCTGAGTTAAAATATATTGCTGATGTTATTGTTGCTATCAGTAATTTATATTTCTTTATGATGTACTAATAACCATGAAATTAGTGGCAGGGCAATGAATGGCTATGCTGGAGCGAATGCTCGAAGAAGGGTACCTTTAGATAGACAAGGGCCTACGGTGGTTCATCAAAAGCCAGGGCCTCTGCAAACTATATTTAATTTACTTCCAGATGAGGTGGGTTGAGTGCACTAGTGTTTATATGTGGCACTCTTGATGATGTATATCTATTAGTATACGTGTACATGATTGTTTAATTATTTGGGTAGTTCCAGTTGAAGGATTAATTTTGGTATCTGTTTCAGGTTGTGGAGAATAGTTATTCATGTGCACTTGAGAGGTCATTCTTGTATCATGGCCGTATGTATGTCTCTACAGTGGCACATATGCTTCCACTCTAATGTGTTTTCTAAGCAAATGAAGGTTAGGTTATCATTCCCTTCTTTTAAGCTTATCATAAATCATTATTTTTATATATCATGGAGAAACTAACTTAAACATATTGATGGTATATCTGATTTCTAGTTTTCTCCTATTTCTCATAATCTTTAATTTTCGTTAGTGGCTGAGCATATTCCTATATAAACTAATTTGGATTCTATAACCATCTTAGATATATCCTTTAGATTCACAAGGTCTTATTAATCTTTTCAGTGTCGTGGTGGTCAAACTTTTAATCTATAATGTTCTTTTTACTCTTTTAAGTTATGCTCATTTTGTCAACTTTGGTGCATTTTAAGTTGTTACAAGAAGCACGATAAAAAATGTTTATGAAGTCATACAGAACTGCCTCTTTTGGTGCACACGGATAAGCTCAAAATAGGCTGCTGACACTTGATTGGTTCAGAAAACAGGATGCCTTTTTTTTTTTCTATCCTGCCCCTGAAATATCTGAGAAATTTTGACAATTTTGATGGTTTCAGTAAAATTTTGTGTGTCGGGTAAAAATCTTTCACACTCAGTCAATATGTAGAGAAATTTTGATGATTTTGTGTTATATTCCTTGCTGGAAGATCTGAAACCTGTTTTTTCAGTTGGGTTTCTTCCTATTAATGAAATGATGTGTTTCGTTTATGTCTTGCTGTTTGGTTTGTGGCTATTTGACATATTGCATGGTGGTTTGACACTCTGTACATTTTTACAAACATGTTTATGTGATGCATAATTTGTTGAGTATTCTGCAGATTTAGTCCCTGAATTATCACCCAACTGAAACTTAAGTCCTGAAATATTTTTTTTTTTCGAAAAAATCAGTCCGTAAAATCATTAAAAACTGCCAATTTAATCCCTACTATAAGACTTGAAGTTATTATATTCATTTTTCCGTCAACTGAAGTCACGTGACCTACATGTGATACCTTTTGAAGGGTAGATTGACAAATTTATAGTTTAAGGACTTATATTTCTGAAACATTAGAGTATGGAATTAACTTTGAAGGGTAAGTTAGCTATTAGATTCACAACCTATATGCAGCGTTAAGGTCTGATGGTCGAGAGAATGATAGCATTACCCTCTTAAGTGTGTCATGTGCAAGTCACAGTGACTTAAATTGACAAAAAATAGGATAGAATAGCTTCGAACCTGTAGTCGGGGCGATATAGGCAGATTCTTATGAGTTTAAGAACTTAATTTTCTGAAAAAATAATTTAGGGACTTAATTTTCACTTGGATGAATATAGGGTGCTTAACCTTTTATTTTTCTAATCTAATATACAACATTTATGGACACAGAACATCTGGATCAGAGGGTTTGCATTTGCAAGGGCTACGGTGTAAAACTTTTGATGAAGTAAAGATAAGATTAAGTATTTGTGATACAAACAATTATATTGATTGGAGTAGTGATTATATTGCTTTATTGGCCAGACGCTGCATCTATTGTAGATACATTTTTCTAATATGAAAATGTAAAGTAAATAATGACTTGTCAAAGATTGTGCATGGGTATTTTTTTTATCATAAATGGTCCCTGAAATTGGGATCCCTCATCATTTTGGTCCCTGTAGTTGAAGATCCGTCAATGTCATCCTTGAAAAAGTCACTAAAGTACATTAATGTTGTCCTTCTGTTTGAATTCCTTAAAAAGTTATGTTTGTGTGCTCACTTGGCGCACATGTAAGCATATGATGCCACGTGGATCATCCCACCAACCCCCACACCGCAAATTCCATCTCCCTTTCCGTCCCTCCCTTTTGACCCACCTTGACTTGTGATTTAATATTTTGGAGTTGTTTAAAAAATTCTGTAGCATAGCTGTGTTTTTTTTTTTTTTTCAGTTTTCTCTAGTATGTAATGTGTTGGGTTTTTTTTTTTTTTTCCTTTGCAAAAATATCTTTCAGGGACATGACCTAAAAGTCCCAAATAACTTTGTAATGCTTCTATTATAGACTACTTATTTATTTATTTATTTATTTTTATTTCTTGATTCTTAGTCTTGAAAAGATAAAGATGCATGTCATTTGATTGATTTGTTGTTTAGTTGGTGTTAGTTTTGTTTCTTTATGTTATTGATTGTTACCATCTATGTCAAGTAGAATCGTTTCTTTAATATCGTCTGTTTTTATTTACTTTTTGACAGGTTATCATACCATTTGGTGATATTGATGAGGTCTCTCTCTCTCTCTCTTCTCTCTCTCTCTCTAAAGCCCCATTGTTGATGTATTTTCGATGCTTAATCACTGAATATTTTTGGGTTCATGAAGATTCGGAGGAGTCAGCATGCATTCATTAATCCTGCTATAACAATTATACTGCGCATGGGTGCTGGTGGGCATGGTGTACCTCCTTTGGGGAGTCCTGATGGTCAGTGATCGGTTCTAAATGCTCTGTTTTTACTTTAGACAGAACTTCTCTTTTTTTCTTTGTTTCTGTCATTCGATAGACTGAGTGGTGCATTGTTTTTACCAAAATAAAATATGGAGTTCTTCGCAAAAAAACAGGGTGAGGAGCTTGAGTTTTGCATTTCATTTCCTTTCTCTCTTTTTTTCTTGTTTCCCACTAAGTAGAGTTGAATTGGTCCTATTAAGTTGGGCTAAGAACTTTGGAAATGTACTTGTTCAGAATGCAGATGTGAGGACAGTGCTTTGATTTATAGGTCGTCGCTAAATTGTGAATTTTGTTCCTAATCTTTAATATTTCTCATTTCAGCTTTCTATAAATATTGAATCATATGCATAAGATGTAATCATTTGACCTGAGTTGCATGAAGCTTCTGTAAAAGTGCCTCTTCCAGTTTCTTGATTGCATGTAAGCTTTGCAGTGTCTTTTATTTTTGGTCTTCTTTTTTCCCCTATTTTCTCCCTTTGGTGTTTGTCCTGGATATATTTTTGTTTGTACTTGCATGTATGATCAGATTGATTCACAAGAATTTGGTTTGGTGTCCCTTCTACAAAGTAAATGTACTAATAGCTGTCTGTTGGAAATTGGAATTTATCAAAAAGTATGTTCCCTTTTGTTACTATTGATAGTTAGTGGAATTTATAATTTACTCTTTCAATCATTTTTTGTCCTTTTAATTCTGCTTTGCCTTTTGTTTTCTTTGTTAGATTAAATGTAACTCTCCCTTGGTCCGGGCAAACAATGAATTTTCACTCTGTATTAACAAAATTGCTTGAACTTTATGATTAGAACTTGAAATGAAAGAAAACACCCCTTCTGTGTCAAGTGTTTGAACTTTCCCATCAAACAGGAGGCCAAGTGTACAGGGCTACATTATAATCATCAATCTCCTGTTCTAAATCTGGAAGTACAAGATGTCGGATACTTGTTTTATTTTAACTTATCCTCTGCTACATTTTTGTCACACTATGCCCTCTTTCGGTCTATTCCATTCAATATGCCCTCTTTCGGTCTATTCCATTCAATCCCTGTTAAGTTGGCGTATGAGGCAGCTTGGGCCTAACTCTGGAAGTACGAAATGTCAGATACATGTTTTAGTTTAACTTATCCTCTGCTACATTTTTGTCACACTATGCCCTCTTTCAGTCGATTCCATTCAATCTCTGTTAAGTTGGCGTATGAGGCAGTTTTGGCCGAGTATTTTGGTCATTGGACACTGTTGTTGATGTTGCTAATTGGTAGCTGCCACATGGCATGGTGGGCCCACATCTCTCCATTTCTTTTTGTTTACCTTACCTTCCTCATTCTCTTGGTAATTTTGACAACCGGGTCTGGCCTCTGAGTGGAAAACCGAAGGAGTTGGGTGGTTAGGGCATGGCTTGCAGGTTGCAGAATTTGTGGGTTGGCAGATCAGATTTGGGATTGATTGTCTGGGGGGTGCCTGGTGGGTGGGGTTTGGGGTCAGGTTGGAGAGTTGGTGCGTGGGCGGGTAAGATTTGAATTGATTGCAGTTCCAATGGTCGACAGGGGGGATTGGACAGGTGGTGGTGGTGGATGTCAAGGAGAGGGATTGGGGGTTTGGGGTAGCTTGGGTGATTGCATTTGACAGTGGGTGGGGGAGAAGGGTGAAGAAAGAGAGAGAAATTGCGGCCAGAAGGTGGAGTGGGTGGTCGGGGTTATAGTCTTTAGGAACCTATTTTTTTTCTTCAGTTTTTTGCTTTTTTGGTCAATCAGTTTTTTGCGTTTCAATCTGACTTCGTTTAGCTTTTTATAGGGCAGAGTGGGACAAACTGTGAATGACGGTATATCAGTTTGAGGGGGCAAATTGACTAGTATCAGGGGCCAAATGAATAATTTAACTTTCACTCAATGACATGACAGTTGGTAAATGCCATCTGTTTTAACTAGTGGACATTCTTTTGTTGGTTAATGTCTTGCACACTAGCATTTTGTTGACATGTTATTTCATATGGATTATGGTCTTATGTTCTTTATTCTTTCTATTCTTTTTTGCTATATGAGTATTTATACTGTTGAGAAGCACCATTACAATGAATTTATCTGTTAATGTGCCATTTTCAGGTAGAGTCAGATATAAATTTGCATCATTTTGGAACAGGAACCACGTGTTTAGAGGTCTACTGCGTGTAGAAAAGAATTACCATACAATGCTAGAAGCTGAGAAGAAGGTTGATAGCATGTTTTTCATAAGTTATGATATTTTATATTAGTGATGATTATGATTATGTTGGTCTTGTATAAGTTGGATGTGGATATTTAATCATGCTCTTTTTATATAGTGCAATAGAAGCACCATTGATGGGGCGACTGGAATTATGTGGCTTTAGTGTTAAGTTGTTAACAAGATCAATTTCAGTGGCTTTAGTGTTTATAAGACCATGTTTACACATGCATACTTTCAACATATATCTGGATGAATTTTAGAAGTAATACAACTCTGATATTTTCATATGTTATTTTTGTAGTAAATGTGAATTTCTATCTCTTATTTATTTATTATGCGTTAATTTACTGGTCTTTTTCCCTGCTTTGCTTGAATGGTTGGATGAAGAAATTTGTTTTTTCTGTTGTATAGGAAAAGGCAGAGTCAGCACTGCGTGCGCATAGCAGTTCTGTAAAAGGAAGTCAGGCTAAGATTCCTGAAGATATCATCCCCAAAACTGGAAAGCTTCAAGCTTTTATCAAGGAGGAAGCTGTAACCAGCATATATACTGTATGCATCGTTCTCTTTTGTCTGCCAAGAGATTAGTTATTTTAATCATGTTATTATTTATTAACAAACATTTCTTCTTCCAGGATGTTTTCCCATGCACAGCTGAAAAGTTCTTCAATTTATTGTTGAGTGATGATTCAAATTATTTGCGTGAGTATCGTTCAGCACGAAAAGACACTAATCTTGTTGTAAGTACCTTCTAATTTTAAGCAGTGCAAGCTTTGTAATTCAGAATTTCATGCATGTATTTGTGGGGCCTTGGTTACAATCTTTACCAATCCCAATATTGATTCTGATGGTTTGCTCGCCTGGGATTATGATTGGGTTTGTGGGTGGCAAAATGTTGTTCAAGGAGAGTTGCTATCTATCTACATCTTTTGTTGATCGTTAATGTGGGATATTTGATGGTAGTGTAGTTTTTTCAATCGATGAGACTAGTGGCTTTTGCCGTACGAATTTCAAGTCTCATTTGTTGAATGAACACCGTGATAAAATATTGATGTATTTTTATTTCCTAAGATGCACATATTACTCATCGTTCTTTGTACTTTTATTTTTCTCTCTTAACTGAAAGGTTTCCTATTGAAAGTCAAAAGTCTGAAATTTCGTCTGTTTTGACATTTGCAGATTGGACAGTGGCATCCTGCAGAGGAGTATGATGGTCAAGTCAGAGAAATAACATTTAGGTGCATTTGTAACAGTCCTATGTGCCCTCCAGATACAGCCATGACAGAATGGCAGCATGCTGTTCTATCACCAGACAAGATAACACTGGTGCGACGAATTCTTTCTTCCTCTGCTTCGATTATGTTGTTTCCAGTGTTCCATGTTCATAATATAAAGATAGTAACATTCTTCGTATTTATATAGTAACATTATTGCTGTATCATCAGGCCTTTCTCATGCTTTCAGCTTTTTCATTCTGTTTCTTTCAAATTTCCTTTTGTTGTTCTGAAGCTCTTTGCTCTCAGTTTAAATATTTTCATTTCTTAATTTTTCGGAGTTTGTTCCTTGTTTAAGGTGTTTGAGACGGTGCAACAGGCTCATGATGTTCCATTCGGGTCTTATTTTGAGGTATCCAATACCTTGATGATTTTATTTTGAGGTTCAGTATCTTTTATTTTTTCTGGGATGATATGGTGCATGTGTAATACTTTTGGAAGACTCAGATTGTTATTCCTGTCATTCATTTAAAGTCAGCTTATTGCATTATTAACATGAGACTTAATACTGATTAGCAATTTTTTTTTGTTGTTATCTTTATCTAAATGTTTGCCAACGTTGAATCACTGTATCAGGTCCATGTTAGGTGGAGCTTGGACAGTATAGATGAGAACTCATCTAATATAGACATAAAAGTAGGTAAGGTTTTAAATACGTCTCGTATCCTCTTTGCCCTCATTAGACAGCAGTGTTATTATGCGTTATTGCTTATTACTTGTATAGTGAGATAGTTATGTTGTTGCTCCTGACGTAGTGGAGCTGGCGCATGAAACACATGAACGCTAGGCTGATACGTGTTGTTTTATTTTGGAATGTTTTGAAGAAAGTGGTTATGGGTTTGGCAACTTGTTACAGGTGTACATTTCAAGAAATGGTGTGTGATGCAATCCAAAATAAGGGCAGGGGCGATTAACGAGGTTTGTACCATGTTTTCTTGTCGTTTTAGTTGCGCGCGTTGCCTCAAGAATTGAATGGTCGGTAATAATTGTAGTCATTCATTGCAGTACAAGAGAGAGATTGATCTGATGTTGGATATTGCCCGTTCATATATCATCAGGTCGAGTAGTTCAAATGGTGAGACTGACAAAGCCACGTCTTCCCCCTCGGTAACTCGAGATAGTAGTTAATTTATATGTAATGTATGTCTGTATGTATTTTACCTCAAAAGAGAGACAAAAATGTGTATGTTGAGTCGAGCCGAATGAGAGCTTTAGTTACATCTTGTTATACACAAATAAATAGGTTTGTCTTGTATGTTCCAGAGTTCCAGTGTGGCTACTGCTATGTGCTTCCTTTTGTTTTGTTCATTTTTATAATTTTGACATTTTATATCACACTTAAAGTACTAACTTTTCAGAAAATTACCAACCACATCCATTACCTTTGGATTAATCCACAATTTGTGGGCCTTTACATTAGAGCAATTTCATCCTCAAAGATTTTGCTTCAGCACCCAGCGCAATTTTCTACTCAGTAAACAGTGATAGATCCCAATGAACAGTAAAAAGTAGCATAGTCAATTTTATTAAAATATTATTATTATTTATTATAAAATAATAAAAATAATAATTTTATTAAAAGAAAAAGAGATAAGTCAGGAACTTTTCCACTAGAACCCTCTATACTCTCTCTACATCCCCAACCGGTTCTCTCTCTTCTCTCTCTCTCTATTTTCTCTCCCTCTCGCTCTTTTCCAGCTCATTCTCGTGAGCTCTCCTTCTCCTTCCTCTTCAAAACCTTCAACAAATCAAACACTACATATTATTTTTGTAATCCCTGGAGCTCAAGGAACCCAACCATGGCCTAGCATGTGGCATCGGTGCATGGTGCGAGGTCCTACCATTGAAGCCAAGAGCTTGAGCTCTCAATCTCTAACCCAGGTGATGTTTCTATCACTATATTGTGCTCTTGAGCTTTAAATCCGGTTGTGTTGCAATTTTTGTGGTTAACCCTGCATGTGATTCCGACAAAGGAAAATGGACAACTCCGACGAGTTCAAGGTCCAATCTTGGTGAAATCTCTTGCATTTCACCTGGGTAAGTTCTCAATCCTATTCTTATGGCTTCTAACATATAAATCATGTTGGAAAACTTTATGTTGATGCAAACATGCTGTCGGTGCATTTTTTTTAGATTTTCCGTCGAACTCGAGCCATCACTTTCAAGCCATTTGCCTTCTCCCTCCGTGGCTCCTTCCATCCCTGACGTTAGCATGGCGTCATACGAGCCGGTCCCAAGGTCTGTCAATTTTGAGCTGGCCTGGAGACCAGCTTGGGCTAGGTGCTAGGCAATCCCGTGGGCTAGAGAGACTTCCCTAGGTGCTGGGCTATTTTTTTGGTTATGTACCGGCCTATCCCACCCTCGGTGGAAGTGCTCTTAGAATTGGATCCCATCCGAATCCACTTTAAGATCTTCACATCTTAGCTATTTATCGTGTATTGTTCGTTCATAAATTATTTGACTTTTTTTATTTAAAATTAAACACAAATAGTATCTGACGACTCCACATCCTAACCGTTCATCATACATCGTGCGACCAGTTGCACATAAATACATTTACATTTTTGTTCTTGTGCACAACCCAAGTGGCATCGGTGCAAGTGTGCAAAATTGTCACCAGTCACAGCCATTAGTCTCGAAAAACTTCTAGTCACTGTTCATCAATAACAAAAAAAAGAAAAGAAAAATAGTAAATATGTGCAACTTTTCCTCCAATTATATTTTGTGGTGTGAGTTTTAGGGATAGGTTTGGTTTCATTTGGTTTGGTTTTTGATCGAAATTGGAAACTAAACCGAAATTACTATTCGATTCGGTTTTCATAGTTAGGTTCGGTTTTATTTTTTATTTTTTTTATTTTTATTTTTTAAATACTAAACATTTCAAATTTCAATATTAACAATTCCAACTTGCCACCATTATAGATTGTTTCTTTTAAATTTATAAGAATCGGTATTTGGAAGTACATATGCATTGTAATTAGAAGTCACCATCACAATTCACAAAGCTATTTTCATTTCTTTTGATACAAAACAATATTCATATATTAATATTTGATACATTAGATGCCACCGTCGCAATTCTAATAAGATGCCACCAGCAAGTAATAATGCTGATGAGCATTGAGCAATCACACTGGATCGGCAAATTACCCGTGGGTATAGGTAATCATAGTTATCCGTCCATTTAAAATTAACAATTACGGTTATGGGTAACCGTTTACCTGTGAAATATAAATGGGTGATTACAGGTATTATCCGCGGTTAAAATCAAATACCCATTTAACCGTTTGTTTTAATATTTATAAAATTAAAAAAATTTAAAATTAAAAACCCTAAAAACTATTTGATCTCTCCCAGACTCCCATTACGGTATTACCGCTCATCTTTCTCATCTCCGCCTTTGTCTCATCTCCGTCAAAACAGTTTCGTCGGTTTGTTGACCACTCTTAATCGTCGATTATGTGCGACACATCTCATAACCAAAATCTTCCAAAATCAATTTGCTATGCATCAAGACTCATGAAAAATACAATCAAATAGTAAAAATATTATAAATTAAATAGTCAATGCAAAGATTTACCAAAATTTGAAAACTCATGTTCTGTTTTCCCGATTTTCAGAATGCAGAGTGACAAACTTTTGAAAAAAATCAGTCTGCAGATTTGCCGCGGTCACACATCAATTTTTGTTTTTTTTTTTTTGTCGAAAGGAAAACTTTATTAAATTCTAATAGGAATGTTTACGTCTCAGCAAGAACATTAAATAAAAATTCCGGACCAATAGTGTCCCAACAGAACGTATGAGGCTACAGCATGAGTAGCGGCATTTCCATTCCGCTTGACAAACCCAAACCTCACACCCTGAAATTGACATACCAACTAACCCTAAAATAATTTTTTCTACCGTATCTGCTGCTGCTGCGTTCAAGGCTGTAGCCTTGAGTTTTTCTGCTGTGTTCTTTGCAGCACAAACCAAGAGCTGCAAGGGTAAGTACCTGCCGTGGTTAGCAGGGTATTGTGTGCGTGTTTCATGGCAAGCGGTCAGGAAGGAATGGGGCTCAAATTGGAGGGTGGGTCGCATAGCGCGGCCAACAACTCAATTTTGAGTCCAGTTGTAATTCAAAGTGATGCTTCAAATGTACCGGATACTGTAAAACTCAATGGATCATATTATCCTCTTTGGTCCAAAGTATTGGAGATGCATATTGCTGGGCGTGGTAAGAAAGGGTTCGTGACAGGAAGCATCCAAGAACCCAAGGAGAACAGTGCCAAGTATGAAGCTTGGGAGACCGGGAATGCCATTGTGAAAGGGTGGTTGATTAATTCCATGGATCCTACCATCATGGGTTTTTTCATCCATCTCTATACTGCTAGAGAAGTTTGGGAATGTTTTACGACGGGTCTGATATTTCTCATATTTATGAGTTGAAAGTGAAGTCATTCAGACTTCGACAAGAAGGGAGGCTTATCGGTGTATACTATGCAGATCTTGTTGGAAATGTGCCCTAAAACCAATCATATGATGATACTTTACGGACATTTCAAACTAATGTAGTTTAAATGTAAAGGGCAAAGATTATTGTTTGAGTCGTCTCATATAAATGTTATATGCTTAAACGATAAGTCCAAGGAATATGTGATTGGAAGAATGCGATCTAAAGAAGTTAGATTCATGAGACCATTCTTTCGTAGACACATCCTAAACGTTCCTGATCATAGGATTGCCAATTGGGCATTGACAGTCCGTTAAGATCAGTACGTGCTATGTCTTCTCTCAGGGAGAGTGACTAGTCTCGAGTCATTGGTGTGTGTGACATCAAGACAAGTACGTAGGTGCTCAATAGAGAATGAGTTCACTGAACACGATCAACGAAGAGTTCTCATATTCATGTCACATGAGAACTTATGGTTGGGATAATGCAAATTAGTCTTTTGACCTGAGGCATCACAGTTGTCTTGTGGTTAGGTCCTTAATCTTTGATTATGTCAAAGTCACTCCATCAGGAGGGTGTCCACGGCATCATTGGGGTTAAGCCACTTAGCCATGGAGGCAAGTGAATGCGCAACAAGGGATCTCTAACCTTCAAACTGTTTGAGGGAGAATACTCTATGATAGGATTAAGAATCTTTGGCCAAAGTATGAATGAGATTTAGGAATGTGTTCCAAATCACATTCAAGGTAATCTTATAAGCACAAGACTCACATTGGATAGTAGACATGAATAAACTATCAAACCAAACAATGTGGTCAAGAGTATTGTATTAGAGAAAGACCGTATTGCATTTGTAATCCTAAAACTGAATAGGTTCTCCACCTCTTCTGATTAGCTTGGGTAACCATGACATGCTGCTAGGCGTCAACCATGGTTTGTGGAAGCCTTAAAAGTGTATTATCACTAACGGGAGAATTGAAAGTAAGTTTCAATTCACAATCGATTAGAAAGAGTTTTAATCGCCCACTGCCTCGCTAAAAGGAACCTAATGGATCGTTCACCGAGTAAGGTAGAGTTTGAAGAAACAACGGAGATGAGTAAGAATAATTAAATGGTTTAATTATTTATCTAAGGCTAGGATTAATTAATATGTTAATTAATCAAACGAATAAGTTCGTTAAAGACCTCGGGTTAGTTTTGGGCCGCAAGGCCCAATGGGATTTGAATGTCAAGCCCATTAAATCAAGTTGTATGACAACTTGAATAAACAAAGGGCTTGAAAGCCCAATAAACCCTATAGGCCGGCCATGTTAGAAGAATAGGGCTTTTGGTCCATTAGGTCACTTATTTGAAGGGACTATATAAAGGACTTTATAGCCTAAAATTCATTAAGGGTTGTTTTTGGGGAAAGGATGAGAACACAAGCTCTCCTTTCTCTCTAAAATTTCGGCCACCTTGGAGGGATCATCTAGCAATCAAACTCCTCCAAGGTCACTCATTTCTTCTTCATTATGCCTTGGTGATGAATCATTAGAGGTTCTCAATTTTGGGAACTTTGGAGAAACCTTTTTCATCCATCCAAATCCATAGATCTAAGATGCAAGGAATGAAGGCCCTCTCTTTGGGTGATTAGTGATGCAAACTAAGTAAGCACACAAATTAAAACCCTCTTGTGACAATTGTAGTATATGAATAAGTAGGGATCGTTCTTAACCGGGGATTAGGAGGGACTGCAAAATCACTTGGAGATTGACTCAAAAACGTGAAATAAACATTAAAAACACTAAACTAGACTCAAAGAATGCAAACTAAACAATAAAACACTAAAACAAATCAAAAGACTCAAAGAATACAAAACACTTATAAACACAAACTAAGACACTTTCTAACTAAATTGGACACTAAAGTAAAGGGGGTTTGAAATTTTGACGAAAATAAATTAAATGCACAAATTGTAATTTAAAGGCAGAATTTAAATATGAATGTGATGAAATATGGAATGAATGCTAGCTAGAAGGTTCTTCTCCACACATGTTACACTTGCATACAAAATGATTTTCAGTTGGTCTTTCGATAAATTATGAAACTCAACACCCCGGGTTAACTAGGTCCGCTTAAATTAACCGTCAAGTTTTCCTTAAGTTAATGAATTGGATGATTGCATGCGACAACCCAAAGCATTCCCCACAAGTTCCCTACATGAATTGCATAATAGAGATACAAGCAAGAATCATTAAGCATCATGAAAAACATAAGCATTGTCGAAGCATTCGTTACTATGAATTGCATGAAACTTATGCTAAGAATTCATTCAACGCGATCGTTTTCAAGCGACCTTCACTACTTGTGATTATAAGATTGTAACTATTAGGTGAAACTCCCTCATAATCTAGCATCATATTCATGCATGAAAACTAAGCGTGCACTCTCAATTGATAGGAGCATATTCATGCGACTTAATTAGCTTGTTCTCGTGCATTTATGTTGTGTTTACTTATCTATTTCAGTGTTTAAGGCTACTTTTGTGTATTTTCAGATTATAAGGCCAAAGTGTGCAAGAAGATGCAAATTGGAGCCTTTTGGAGCGAAAGAGGAATGAATGAGTTGAAGACGTGAAGAAACGACGAATTCCTACTCCAACGATGAATTCTTACCAAAACGAGGAATCCTACTCAAACAAGGTTTCCTATTTTAGGAAAGTTAACCCTAAGTTTCCCATTTTGGTAACCTTTCCTAATCTTAAACGTCCGTATTTTCTAGCCACTTTGAAGTCCTTGTAGGCGCTTTAGGACACAAAACGAAGGCCCTAGCCCAAATTCTAGCCTAAGCTGTGCCTTTCCCTTTCTTTTCCTTCCCTTGCCGTGCAAGGGGGGGCATTTGTGTCCAATATCATTCACTTAAACCCTAACCCTAATCACCCTAATTATAATCTCAACCGTACCCTTTTAGTTGGACCCTAGCCGACCTAGTTCATTGCATGCATTCATATTTTTAAACAATTCAGCCACCATCTACATTTTTATTCCATTTTTCCTTCCATAACCCGTGCATCACACATCTCCCATTTTATTCCATTTTTTTTAATCAGCCACCTTGACTTCCCATTCATTCTAAGCCATTCACTCTATTATTCATTGACCATAATTCCCTAGCCCCCACCATCACCCACCACTCTACTTATTCACCCTAATTCTTAATAGCTGCAGCACCATATCCCATTCTTTCCCATTCCGCAGCCACGATACATGATTAATCACCTTTGCCGTGCATTCCAGGATAATTGAACATAACACATCATTCAGCCGTGCTCTCCCAAATTTCCCCTACATTTTACAACAAAGCCGTGCCCCCCCCCCCCATTTACCATTTAACCTAATAAACCAAAAAGAAAATCTGCCGCAGCCACCTGCACCCATTTTTCATCTCTGCCGCAGCAAGAAGAAGAGGAAAGATTAGCTTTGGCGCGCACCAATTCACGTGGATTCGTTGGGCGTTCTAGGTGTAATCAATCCTTTGTGCTTTATGTTAAATTCATTTGTAATTCTCTTTTTGTGACCATGAGCGGCTAAATCCCCCTAGTTAGCTAGGGGGTGATTCGAAACCATGTTTATGCTTGCAATATGAATTGATTACTTTTGGTTGGAATTTCATAAATGGTGAATTCAATTTGTTTAACTGCTTGATCGATAACTTATTTATGTATGTTGATTGAGAGTGCACGCTTAATTTTCATGCATGAATATGATGCTAGAATATAAGTGAATTTCACCTAATAGTTATGAACTTATTTTCACAAGTAGTGGAGGTTGCTTATAAACAATCGCGTTAAATAAATTCTTGGCATAAGTTTCATGCAATCATAGTAACGAATGCCTCGTCAATACTTATAGTTTTCATGATGCTTAATGATTCTTGCTTGTATCTCTATTATGCAATTCATGTAGGGAACTTGTGGGGAATGCTTTGGGTTGTCGCATGCAATCATCCAATTCATTAACTTAAGGAAAACTTGACGGTTAATTTAAGCGGACCTAATTAACCCGGAGTGTTGAGTTTCATAATTTATCGAAAGACCAAATGAAAATCATTTTGTATGCAAGTGTAACATGTGTGGAGAAGAACCTTCTAGCTAGCATTCATTCCATATTTCATCACATTCATATTTAAATTCTGCCTTTAAATTACAATTTGTGCATTTAATTTATTTTCGTCAAAATCTCAATTCTCCTTTACTTTAGTGTCCAATTTAGTTAGAAAGTGTCTTAGTTTGTGTTTATAAGTGTTTTGTATTATTTGAGTCTTTTGATTTGTTTTACTGTTTCATTGTTTAGTTTGCATTCTTTGAGTCTAGTTTAGTGTTTTTAATGTTTGTTTTACATTTTTGAGTCAGTTTCCAAGTGATTTAGTAATCCCTCTTAATCCCCGGTTTAGAACGATCCCCACAAAAGATTACTACAATTGTCACAAGAGGGTTTTAATTTGTGTGCTTACTTAGTTTGCATCATCAATCAACATACACAAATAAGTTATCAATCAAATAGATGAACGAATTGAATCCACAACTTATGAAATTCCAACCAAAAGTAATCAATTCATATTGCAAGCATAAACATGGTTTCGAATCACCCCCTAGCTAACTAGGGGGATTTAGCCTCTCATGTTCGCAAAAAGAGAAATACAATTGAATTTAAACATAAAGAACAAAGGATTGATTACACCTAAAACGCCCAACGAATCCACTTGAATTTCTACGCGATTTAAAGTCCTCTTCCTCCTTTCTTCTTGCTGCGGCAGAGAAGGTTTATTGTGTTTTTGGGTGATTTTCTGGTTTAGGAATGGGTTTAGGGAAGTGTGGTGGTGCGGCAAGGTGGTGGAGTGATGGAGGAAGGTTGGTATGGTGGCTGGAAGGGTGGAGGAAGGCTGCGGCTGTTGGGAGAATATGGGATGGTGTTGCGGCTGTTAGGTTTTTAGGTTATGGAATGCACGGCTGGTTGATATGTGAATGTGGCTGCGGCTTATGGAATAAAAAATGAGAGGATTAGGGTTATGGTGGCTGATTAATATTTGTAGAATGGATGCACGGTTTTTGGGGGGGGGGGGGAATTTAGGGAATGGCTTGCGGATGTTATTAAAAATGGGATATGGTGGCTGAATAAAAAAATGGCATGAATGGGATGCACGGCTTGAATGAAATAAAGGGTTAATGATTTTTTAGTTTATTAGGGTGAATGGTAAATGGGGGCCACGGCTTAGAAGGCAAAATAGGTTTTGTGGCTGCATGATGTGAGAAAAAGGATGGGGTTTTGCGGCTGCTAGATTATTAGGGTGATTAGGGTTAGGGTTTAATTGCACAAAAGGGGACCAAAGTGCCCCCCCTTGCACGGCAAGGGAAGGAAAGAAGGGGAAAGGCACGGCTTAGGCTAGAATTTGGGTTAGGGCCTTCGTTTTGTATCCTAAAGCGCCTACAAGGACTTCAAAGTGGCTAGAAAATACGGACGTTTAAGATTAGGAAAGGTTACCAAAACGGAAAACTTAGGGTTAACTTTCCTAAAATAGGAAACCTTGTTTGAGTAGGATTCCTCGTTTTGGTAAGAATTCATCGTTGGAGTAGGATTTTGTCGTTTCTTCAAGTCTTCAACTCATTCGTTCCTCTTTCGCTCCAAAAGACTCCAATTTGCATCTTCTTGCACACTTTGGCCTTATAATCTGAAAATACACAAAAGTGGCCTTAAACACTAAAACAACTAAGTAAACACAACATAAATGCACGAGAACAAGCTAATTAAGTCGCATGAATATGCTCCTATCAATTAGCCTTTGTTTAAATACAAAGAGGAATCTACAAAGGTATATATTTCAACTCACTTTGTTTTGAGTTGATTATTGGATCACCGTTTTACTAGGCTTTGAACATTCATGGGTAATGTTTTTGTTTTTAAGTGCATGCTAGCATGATTCCGCCTTTAATTTGTTAATTGCATGCTAATGATGTTGCTTAAATGAACATGTCATCTTCCAAAATAATCTTTCAGATCTCAAAGCCGTTTGGCAAGAATTAGATTAGAGGAGACCAATCAAGATAGAATGTGCAAGTGACTTGAAGACACTTCGAGAGAAGATCCAACTAGATCGTGTGTATGCTTTCTTGGCAGGGTCTGATGATATATTTGATAAGGTGCGTAGTGATGTCTTGAGATCACAACCTTTACCATCTGTGGGGGAAGTTTTCTCTATTGTGAGGCGGGAAGAACAACGCCATGCAACAATGAGGGGTAGTATTGGCGTTGGGAATCAGGGAGGAGTCTTTTTCGTGGCTATGGTGTCCCAGCCACCTTCGGGTAGCCGGACCTTTAATCCTTCATCATCAACAATTTCTCGACCATTCACTCTAGAAAATAAGGATGACTTGAAGTGTACTTTTTGTGGGCAAACCCGTCATATAGAAGATACATGTTTTCAGAAACATGGAGTACCTGACTGGTTTCCAGAATTGAAGAAAAAGTTGTGTACCAAGGAGCGAGGTGCTGGTGGCGCAGGAGGAGGTCGTGCATCCTTAGCTACTATTCCCAAGGATGTCGTACCCCCATCTGGTGATCCAAGTCACAGTTTGCTGACTAAGACCACTCCTAGTGACACCCTGTCCATTCCAGGTAGTATGGGGCATGCGTTTTTAGCCTCTAATATGGAACATCATACAGGTTGGATTCTAGACTCGGGTGCAACCGATCATATGACTTTTGATAAGAATTTATTTACTAGTATGACAACGAGTTCACGGAAATGTATTGTAATTGCCAATGGACAAATAACATTGGTTTTGGGGGCAAGCACAGTGCACCTCACACCGGCCCTTCCTCTTCATCATTACTTGCTCATAATTTGTTATCTATTCCTCAAGTTATTGAGCAATTAGATTGTGTTGTGCTTATGTATCCACTTTTTTGTTTACTTCAGGATATTCAGACCAAGGCGATAATTAGGCGTGGCACTAAGAGATAGGGGTTATACTATGTGGATGACGTGTCGTTCTTGGCAGAGCTAGTGTAGTTCGAGCATCCCATACCAATAATTTATCAGAAATTTGGTTATTGCATCGTCGGTTAGGACATGCTTCGTTTGGTTATTTAAGGCATATGTTGCCTAGTCTATTTCATGCAATAAAAGAATCAGACTTACATTGTGAAGTATGTATTCTCGCAAAGAGTCATCGTGCTTCATTTCCTTCTAGTATGAATAAAAGATTATTACCCTTTGATCTTGTGCACTCGGATGTTTGGGGTCCCTATCCTATTAGTACTTTGTCTGACATTAAGTGGTTTGTTACCTTTGTAGATGATTGCACACGTATGACATGGATTTATGTGATGAAAAATAAAAGTGATGTGAGTATGGTGTTTCGGTCATTCTCCAAAATGGTTGCAACACAATATTCCTTTGTTATTAAGGTTCTCCGCTCTGATAATGGAGGTGAATATGTTGGTTCCGAGTTGTCTAACTTTCTCCGGGATTAAGGAATCTTGCATGAAACTACTTGTCCTCATACCCCGCAACAAAATGGGGTTGCGGAGAGAAAGAACCGTTATATCTTGGAGACTGTCCGTGCCTTGCTTATTGGTGCATCTGTACCTAACCAGTTCTGGCATGATGGGGTCACTTATGCTGTGCATGTCATTAATCGTATGTCATCCCGAGTGTTGGACTTTCATACACCTCTTCAAGTGTTAATGGAGTTTGTTCCAGTCGTGTCCACCCATACTCTTACTCCCCGTGTCTTTGGGTGTGTAGCTTATGTTCATATTCATAAGATTCATTGTAGTAAGTTGGATCCATGTGCCCACTGGTGTGTTTTCTTTGGTTTTGCTCCTCAATAGAAAGGGTATAAGTGCTACCATCCAGAAACTCACCATATGTATGTGACCATGGATGTTACTTTTTCGGAGTCCGAGTATTTCTATGTTTCGATTCCATCACCTTCTGATCACGAGGGGGGTGATCTTGGGTGGTTGGAAATACGTGGCTCAAGGGAAGAAGGAAGTTGTGAAAGCTTTCGGCATACTGCAGAAATGAGCCGTGAAGGCTCACGGCAAGAGCCTGCCAAGCACTGGAGTTTTATTCAGCCACCTAAGCCCTCTTGGCAACAGCTTGCCGAATGTGATGAAGAAAGTCGGCATGAAGCTGCCGAGCCAGTCATGCCATTGCCTACCAAATTCGTAATCCCCTCTCTTGACTTTGATAGTGCCACCCAATATGTCTTCTTTGAATATCCCTAAGGTAAGTACTACCGATACTCATGTAACTAATCTAGAGAACATTGTGAGTACATATAAGTTGCCACCAAGGCAAAATCATGGTGTTCCTCCTGAAGGAAAAGTGAAGTATCCAATTGCTAATTATATGTCGTGCTCGAACCTTGCCCTGGAATGCCAAGCTTGGGTAAATATTATAGAAGCAATCCAAGCACCAACCAGAGTTGAGGATGCCTTGAAGGATCCTAAATGGGCTGCAGCAATGGATGAAGAAATGATGGCATTACATAAGAATGATACATGGGAGGTAACAGAGCTACCTAAAGGAAAGAAATCGGTTGGGTGTAGATGGGTCTTTACAGTTAAATACAAGGCAGACGGATCAGTAGACATGTATAAAGCAAGGTTAATGGCAAAGGGTTATACTCAGACTTGTGGTCTTGATTATCAAGAAACTTTTTCTCAAGTGGTGAAGATGTATACAATACGTGTTCTAATCTCTTTAGCTGCTAATCTGAATTGGCCACTGAAACAATTTGATGTAAAAAATGCTTTTCTTCACGGGCATTTGGAAGAAGAGGTATATATGGATTTTCTTCTAAAGTTCAATATTGGAGGGAAAACAGGAGTATGTAGATTGTTAAAGTCACTTTACGGACTTAAACAGTCACCTTGTGCATGGTTTGGAAAATTCACTCAAGTGATGAGAAGAATTAGGTATTATCAGAGTCACTTGGATCATACATTATTCGTGAAACGGAGAAGTGGAAAAGTAACGGCCTTAATTATTTATGTAGATGACATGATAATAACGGGTGATGATACATAAGAGATGATGAGGCTAGAGCGAAACCTGGCTGCCAAATTCGAGATGAAGAATCTAGGAGATTTGAAATATTTTCTTGGCGTGGAGGTTGCTCGGTCATCTAGAGGTATTTTCTTATCTCAACGTAAATATGTTCTAATTTATTAAAAGAAACAGGAATGTTGGGATGTAAATCGACGGACACTCCCATCGTGGAAAAACATTATTTGGGGATTTATCCAGATCAAGAACCGGTTGACAAAGGTAGGTATCAAAGACTAGTGGGGAGGCTGATTTATTTGTCTCTCACTCGTCCAGATATTGCCTATGCTGTAAGTGTGGTAAGTCAATTCATGTACTCACCAAGCGTGGATCATATGGCTGCAGTAATGAGAATCTTGGCTTATTTGAAGTCTGCACCTGGTAAAGGGATCTTGTATACGTGTCATGGACATATGAGGATTGAGGGTTTTACTGACGCTGATTGGGCAAGTGATGTGACTGATAGAAGGTCTACATCTGGGTATTTTACATTTGTTGGAGGTAATTTGGTCACTTGGCGAAGCAAGAAACAAAATGTAGTATCAAGATCCTCTGCTGAAGTCGAGTATAGGGGAATGGCACAGGGTGTGTGTGAAATTCTTTGGCTATGGAAGTTACTTTGGAGTCTCGGTTTTAAACAGATAGAAGCAATGGAGTTGTATTGTGATAATAAGTCCGCTAGAGAAATAGCTGAGAATCCAGTACAACATGACATGACTAAACATGTGGAGGTTGACAGACATTTTATCAAAGAAAAGCTGGAGAAGAAGATTGTGTCAATACCATTTGTGAACTCAGAAGAACAACTTGCAGACATTCTTACCCATGCTGTGTGTAGTAGGCATTTTGATGATTCACTAGTCAAGTTGGGCATGAGTAATATCTATGCTCTAACTTGAGGGGGAGTATTGGAATAAGTTAATGTTTAAGAGAAAAGGAATGTAAATATTCTGTAATTATTAGTGTCTTGTTTAGGAAGGATAATATGTCCTTTATTTGTTTCCTTTTGTAACAAGGATTGTATGTACCTATTTACACAGAATTATGAAATATACGAGATTAAGCCGTAAAGTTCTATTTAGTATCAGAGTCAGGGAGCGGGTCCGTACTGTACTACCACGTGATGGGTGGGTCCCCTTGGCCTCACGCGATGATGGTGGGTCCTTTGGCCCCGCTTGTAGGGTGAGTCCTCTTGGCTCCACATGGTTGTCGATATGTGGATCTCCCATGTGTGACCCACTAATTAGGTCCCACATGAGGGGGCGTGTGTTGAATCCCACATCAGCCATAGTAAAAGATAAGTAATAGTTTAAATATCATAACCCCACTCTAACTAATACTGAGGCCTTTTGTGATAAAACCCCACACCTGACGGATTGTGCAGGTAGTAATTACCAAGTTAGGGACAATATCGGTGTTTTGGAAGTGGGCCGTATAGCCTGTCTCATTGATATTTCTACAATTATCACCTGAGAATCAGACTCAATTTCCACTTCCTCATAACCCAATTCCAGACAATCCAAGAATGTCGCACGAATCGCCGTAGCTTTTGTCATAGCTGTCGTGTTGAAAGATAGATCGCCCACCCTCCTAGCCACGCGCAACAACCCTGCAAAATCTCGTATAACCCAACCATATCCACCTTTGCATGTCTTAGCACACCATGCACCATCGCAATTGACCTTAATCACTCCAAAATCTGGTCGCTTCCATTGTACTGGTTACCCAACAAAAACATCCCCAGCCACGACCTCTCTCCCCCCAGATTCTTGATTTGCTGCAGAGGAGCAAACTTTAAATTCCAAAAGTTGCTTGCCAACCAAGTGAACCATCTCCATGGGATCATTAACACCTCATGAAACACCATTTCATTCCTACTCTTCCATATTCTCCACATAATAAATACACACTCTGGCAATCACTCATCTTTTCTATCATTTTCATGAAATCTCATACATAACCCCTTCCATGTCTCATGAAAATCTCGCCCAATAATAGCCGTGATATCTAACTGCATAGAACAACAGTACCACAAAAGATAACTAAACTCACATGCAAAAAATAGATGGTTCTCTGTCTCCTCCACAGCTCTACACATCACACAAGTACTTTGTACTCGCATTTGCCGTCAAAGTAGGTTAACTCTAACTGCTAACGAGTTATTGCAGCAGCGGCAAATAAAACATTTCATTTTATTTGGCACAACCAAACTCCAAATTTCCCTCTAGCCCCGATCAAAGTCCTTTCGCTGGCTACTACTCCCTATCCATTTCCCTCCAAGTTCCCTATTTTCCTGCATTTCCATGGCAACACCATACCCCGTTCGAACTGTATAATCACCATTTTTGGAACAATGCCATATGACTCTATCAAACCAACCTCCAATACTCACTGGTAATCCCAAAATAAGATTAGCCTTTTCATCCATAAAACATCATTGAACTAAATCATGCTTCCAAACCCCCACCTTGAGATCAAGCAGCTCCTCCACCATTATAAGCATGTAATTATGGTTCGGTTGAACTCTAAAAGTATGTGGTCGAGGAAGCCATGGGTCATGTCTAATTCGAATACAACTCCCATCACCAATCCTCCATCTCATGCCTCTCACAAGAATCCTTCGTCCTTGTACAATACCTTTCCAACCCCACGAAGACCGTTTACCCAACTTAGCCTCCATAAACGAACAATCTGGAAAATATTTTGCTTTAAGGATTTGTCCGAGAAGCAAACTCGGATTATGCAAGATACGCCATCCAATCTTTGCTAAATAAGCTAAATTAAAGGAAACTAAGTCCCTAAAACCAACCTCACGAAATTTATCCTTCTTTTCATTTTCTCCCACAATAGCCAATGCATGCCATGTTTATCCTTGTTCCCCCGCCACCAAAACTTAGCAATAGTAGACCCCAATTCCTTACACAGACTCACCGGAAGTTTAAAACACGACATCGCATAATTTGGCAATGCCATAGCAACCGCTTTAATTAGCACTTCTTTGCCAGCAGGGGAAAGAAACTGTTCCGCCCACCCATTTATTCGTCCTTCCAACACTTCCCTAACCCCTTCAAACACCGCCTTCTTAGAAGAACCAAAATCAGCCTTTATCCCTAAGTAATTACCAAATTCTTCTTTGCTCGTGATATTTGTACAATGAATAATTGCCTTCCTTCGAATCTGTGAACATCGCGCCCCAAAATACAACGAACTCTTCTCTCTATTTATAACTTGCCCCGAGGCTTCCGCATAGCATTGTAAAACATCCATGACCACATAAGCTTCATCCTCCTCGGCTCTGAAGAAGATAACAGCATCATCGGCAAAAAATAAATGGGATAATGACATTCCCCCAAGCACCACCCGTATCCTATGCAACGCACCTCGTTCCTCCTTCATCCGCAGCAAAGTTGAGAACCCTTCAGCATAAATTAAAAATAGAAACAGAGACATAGGATCCCCTTGTTGTAGCCCTCGTTGCGGGTGAATAAACCTAGTGGAAGCGCCATTAATCAACACACTATAAGTAATTGTCGTAATGCATTTTGCAATTCTATTTTGAAACTCATCCGGAAAGCCCATAGCTTCCATCATTGCCAATAGAAAGCTCCATTCAACACGATCATAAACCTTCATCGTATCCAACTTCATAGCCACCGACACCTCATCCTCATTGCCTTGTTGATTAAGAGATTGAAGTATCTCATGTACCACCAAAACATTATCCTGAATCTGCCTCCCAGCCACAAATGCCGGTTGATTCATACTAATAATATGCGGCATAGCGAGCTTCATACGGTTCGTGAGAATCTTTGCAATTACCTTATAAGCCACATTACATAAAGAAAACGGTCTTAACTGAGTCATATTCCGTGGACTAGGGACTTTCGGAATAAGAACCAAATGAGTATGATTTAGTTTTTTCAGGAGTTTCCTAAAAAACCAAAACGCCTTCACCATCTCCACTATATCACGACCAACCACATCCCAATACTCATGATAAAAACTCCTCGTGAATCCATTTGGCCCTAGAGACTTGTTAGGTGGAATTTGGAACATTGTTAGCCGTACCTCTTCGTCCGTTATCGGTTGCAACAATCTTCTCTTATCCTCACCAGATATCCGAGCCTCAACACAATCTACTATCTCCTCTACCCTATGTGGAGTACATGTGAGGAAAAGATCTTTGAAATAATTTACTGCAATCATATCCACCCTATTGGGATCGGTACACCAAACACCTTGATCATCCTCTAATCCAATAATTTTATTACATCGTCGCTGTTTCGCAGTTTGAGCAGGAAAAAACTTAGTATTCTTATCCCCCACCTGGATCCACTAGGTTTGAGATTTAAGCTTCCAATACATTTCTTCCTCTCGCACCCAAGCCTTTAACTCCCGCTCCTTACACTGCACCTCATCATTCACAAATGTTGAAGATTTATACGCATTTCGAAGGTCAATCTTCAAAGACTCAATACGAGCCTTCGAATTACGACCATTTGTTTGCCTCCAATTCTGCAATCCCCAATATACCCATTTCAATTTTTCCGCTAGTTGAAAAGCATGGGAGCCCACAAAACTATGCTGCCAATTTTCCTCCATAATGCCGTGACACGCCTTCTCCTTATTCCATAGTGGATCATAAATAAACCGTCTCCATCTTTTTGATGATGTAATGTTCATATCCAATATAAGCATTGCATAATCATACCCTTCTAACACTTCATGTAGGACTTTCGCATCTGGATACACGTTAACCCATCCATTTGTTACTAAACCACGATCCAAACGTTGTTGTATAGGACCCTCATCCCTACGATTCCTCCACGTAAAAGGATAACCAACAAAACCCAAGTCAAGCAACCCATCACAAGCAATAAACTCTCTGAAATCCCTTGTACTACCAACAGACCGATAATTGCCCCCTTCCTTCTCCGAATCATCCAGGATATCATTAAAGTTGCCCATAACTAAACATTTGTCACCACTAGCCTCAAGTCGTTGAGACAACACCCTCCATTGATCCTTTCTCTTCTTATCTTCGGTACTCGCATAAACCTCAAATAACCTCCACGTCTCAGTTTTTATTCCATCATAAATTCCTACCTCAATAAAGAAATCCGTATACTTAACAAGCAACACTTGATCATAGTCCTTCCAAAAAATACACATAACACCCGCAATCCCTTTTGGCTCCACAACGTCCATAAAACTCATCTTAAGCCGTCTTTTTAAATAAACATAACGATTACTTTGATTTTTTGTCTCCAATAAAATCACTATGTCGGGGGTGTGAAGCCTATTCTGCTCCTGTAAATTGTCAATTGTCAGGTCACCCCCGATACCCTGACAATTCCAGCAAATTAGCTTTATGGGAACTTGGGAGACCCTTCAAGGTTGGTATCCTCTGCCTCAGATAAAGACATCATCCGTGGTTGATTTTTTACTGGTTCAAAACACGCTACAGGCTCTACATACTCCACCTCCTGAAAGGCACGTTTTTCCCTTTTGTCTCATTCATGACAGCCTCAATAATGGGAGCCAAGTCAAATGGATCATCATTTAGAACTTTATGACCTCCAATTCCTACTTCCACTGTCCGCATTTCCATCCCCACCACCATGTCCGTCAAATCCTGGACAATGGCATTAGTTAATTGCACCTCCACATTCAAATCAATTTCCTTGCATTTTCCTACAACACACACACCCCATTGACTCGTTCCTCCCCTTCAGGTAACTTTTTAAGGATAACATTCTCTACCCCATCCGCAATGATTCCCCTCGGGCCAATTAACCCCATATCGTAGGCCACCTCCCTATCCCTCATCGCCCTTTCTTTTTCCTCTCTCCGACGTCGAATTATCTCGACAAGGGAAATATCATTAGCACCAGATAAATCATTCTCCTCCCTAGCAGTACCATAACCTCCACTTAAAGAATCCTCACCCTTAGTATTCCCACTGCCCCGCCTCCATACCGCCGATGAAGATCTAGCACCTCTCCATGATCCATCCTAATCATTACTCCTCGCCTCCCTCCATCTCCTTAGCCTACACAGGCTCCCTTCAGACCCCCACTTCGAAACTCAGATCACAGCGGTTTACCTCGAAGATCGGTTTCTCCAAGTCCCCAAAATATGTACCACCTGCCCTATCCACCTCCAGGACCTACTTACAAACCCTAGTTACATGCCTCGTAATCCCACAGATAAGGCAATACTTTGGCAAAGCCTCATACTTAAATTCCACCCAAACCTTCCCTTTGTCTGGGAAGTGGAGAAACGTCCTGCGCATTAATGGCTCACGAACATTAAAACAGATTTTAACCCGTAAGAACCTACCAATGCAATCCCGACTCACTGAAGTATCTACCTTCTGAACACTCCCTATAAGCCCTCCAATGGACTCCGCAATCGTAGCAGTCATACTTAGCGGTGGAACATTATAAATCTGCACCCAAAAAATACCAAGGGATAATGGCGCACATTTGTTCAAACCCGTCCCTGTTTGATCAACCATCATCACCAGATCACCTTTAAAAGTCCAAGGTTGATCTGTATCCATCACCATTTGCAGATCACTAGATCCAACAAACCTGGCTAGGAACCTACGGTGCCCAATGTCTCGAATGGATACACCCTCCCTTCCCCGCCATAGTGACGTAAAACAATCAATGAAAGGTTCGCCATGCATGTCCTTAGAAGTAAGCACTTCTGCAACCAAGGTGTATTGGAACCCAAGTAGCACCCATTCCACAGCCTTCCTATCAATTGTGATACCCTCCATCTCCTTCTGAGTCAGCCTCAGATTAGAACTAAACCTGGAACGTAATTCTTCCACATCTACTAGGTCACGGTCCGCTGCCATAACAGCAAACAATAACCCGGCAAGCACCGTACTCACACCCGCACTACAGCACGCTCACCAGATCCCAGAACACCCTCCCACACACTCACTTAGTATAAATGCTCAAAAGTATTGCAGAAAGCAGACGCCAACGGAAACAATTGTAGAAACCCTAACCTTAGGCCACACCATAAACCCTCATTTCGAGAAAAAACGGTCACACATATCAATTGGATTAAGCAATAAAAAAAGAAATTTTCACAAATTGGATTAACTATAATGCATAAAATTGATTAGATAAATTTTCAGATAAAATTTTAACAAATATTATATATATATATATATATATATATATTTTACCTTCAATGATTTCAACTAAATGTATTGTCCGTAGACTATTATTTCAATTTCAAGAGTGCTATAAGGACTTAAAAGATTGAAATAGTGAAGAGCATGTTAAATGCACCTATAATTGCGTTTAATTGTCAAAAAAAAAAAAAATTATGACAAATTTCTTTTTTAATTTTCAACTTGTTAAAGAAAAAAGGGTAAACGGGTATGCGGTTATGGTTAAATGGGTATGGTTACCCATTTATAAACGGTTGTAGGTATGGTTATACCCGTTTATGCAATTACCCAATGGATAAACGGTTATTTGGGTAAAAGTTTAGCTTACACAGTCATGGGTAAATAACCTTGGTTACGCGCCCGCCATAATCGTAAGCTTTTGATATTTTGAGATCTCATTCTTAAGGCCCTACTAGCGCACTATATGTGTTTATTTGCTTAATTTCCAAGGGTTTTTAAACGCATGCTCGTTTGTTTTTATTAATGCCGAAAACAGTCCGAATGCACTCAAAATGGAAAAACTATGAACTTTTGACAGCCAATAAACTTTTGATCTTTTGAGTACTCATTCCTATGGTCTTAGTAGCACTTTACATGTGTTCATTTTCTTAAGTTCCAATGGGTGTCAAATGCAAGCTCGTTTGTTTTTATTTTTGCTGAAAACAGTCCAAATGCACTCCAAATAGAAAAATAGTGTACTTTTGACACCCAATAAGCTTTTTATTTTCTGAGTACTCATTCATATGATCCTAGTAGAGAATTATATGTCTTTATTTGCTTAAGTTCTAAAGGGTGTCAAATGCACTCTCGTTTGTTTCCATCAATGCCAAAAACAATTTAAATGCACTCCAAATAAAAAACCTGTGTACTTTTGACACCCAATAAGCTTTTCATCTTTTGAGTACTCATTCTTATGGTCCTATTAGTGCATTATATGTGCTTATGTACTACAATTTTAATGAGTGTCAAACGCACGCTCGTTTGTTTTTGTTAATGCCGAAAACAATCTAAATGCACTTCAAATAGAAGAACTGTGTACTTTTGACACCCAATATGCTTTTGATCTTTTAATTGCTCATTCTTATAGTCCTAGTAGCGCATTCTAGGTGTTTATTTGGTAAAGTTCCAATGGTTGTAAAACGCACGCATGTTTGCTTTTATTAATGGCGAAAACAGTCCAAATGCACTCAAAATAGAAAAACTGTGTACTTTTACCCAATAAGCTTTTAATCTTTCAAGTACTTATTCTTATGGCCCCTGTAGCGCATTATATGTCTTTATTTGTTTAAGCTCGAATAGGTGTCAAACGCATACTCGTTTGCTTTTATTAATGCCGAAAGTAGTCCAAATCATTGAAAATAAAAAAAATTGTGTACTGGTGACACCCAATAAGCTTTTGATCTTTTGAGTACTCATTCTTATAGTCTTGGCAGTGCATTAAATGTGTTTCTTTGCTTAAGTTCCAATGGGTAGTCAAACGCATGTTGGTTTGTTTTTATTTATGTCAAAAATAGTCAGAACGCACTCCAAATGGTAAAACTGTGTACGTTTGACACCTAATGAGCTTTTGATGTTTTAAGTACTCATTCTTATGGTCCTAGTAGCACATTATATGTATTTATTTGGTTTAAGTTCCAATGACTGTCAAACGCACGATCTTTTTTTTATTTTTATTAACACTGAAAAAAATCCAAATGCACTGAAAATAGAAAAATTGTGTACTTTTTACGACGAATAAGTTTTTGATCTTTTGAGTACTCATTCTTATGGTCATAGTAGCACATTGTATATGTTGATTTGCATAAGTTCCAATGGGTGTCAAAAGCATGCTCGTTTGTTTTTATTAATGCCGAAAATAGTCTAAATGGATTTCCAATAGAGAAACTATGTACATTTGACACCCATTAAACTTTTGATCTTTTGAGTACTCATTCTCATGGCCCTTTAGGAGACCAATAACAACAAAATAAACATGTGACATAAATGCTCCATTACTTGGATGTCTTGGCATTCTATAACAGCCTCTTTAACATTATAAAACCTAATTTTTCAGCCACTTTTACACAAGCTCCCTCTTGGGGACGCCCAAAGCTCTCTCCCTTCTCTTTCTTTGGTCTTTTTCCAGAAACAAAAACCTAATTTCCATTCACCATTTGCTGCCACCAAAGAAACCACGCACCCGTGCTGTTCTTGTACAAGTTCAAGATCAAAATTACTTCAAGGGGTTTCTTCTATGAACTTTAATTTCACTCATGTTGTTGTTGATATTTATATATTCTATAATCATGTTGTGTATTTAAGCTCATACTGGGGATTTCAATGTAGACTTGCAAAACTACTCTATGTTATTAAGTTAAAGCATTCAAATTACAAATCTGTTTTCTTGTTTCGTTCACTTGTTTTATTGTTATTAATTTGTTTGTTTTCTTGTTTCGACACCCAATAATTTTTTGATCGCTTGAGTTCTCAATCTTATGGTAAAGTTCCAATTGGTGTCAACCATAAGCTCATTTGCTTTTATTAAAGATAAAAACAATCCAAATGCACTCCAAATAGAACAATTGTGTACTTTTGACACACAAAAAGCTTTTGATCTTTTGAGCACTCCTTCTTATGGTCCTAGTAGCACATTATATGTCTTTATTTACTTTAGTTCGATTGGCTATCAAACGCACACGTGCTTGTTTTTATAAATGTTGAAAACAGTCCAATTGCACTGAAAATAGAAAAATTGTGTACTTTTGGCACCCAATGAGCTTTTGATGTTTTGAGTACTCATTCTAACGGTCCTAGTAACATATTATTTGTCATTACTTGCTTAAGTTCCAATGGGTGCCAAACTCACACTCGTTTATTTTTATTAATGTTGAAAACTGTTGAAATGCACTGAAGATAAGAAAACTATATACTTTCAAGACCCAATAAGATTTTGATATTTTGGGTACTCATTATTATGGTCCTAGTAGCACATTATATGTGTTTATTTGCTTAGGTTTCAATGGGTGTCAAACACACGCTTGTTTGTTTTATATATGCTGAAAATAGTCGAAATGCACTGTACATAGAAAAGCTGTACACTTTTGACACCCATTAAGCTTTTGATCTCTTGGATACTCATTCTTATGGTCCTAGCAATGACAGGAGCATATTTATGCAACTTTGTCTTCTTATTTCCTTCCATTTACTTAGTCAATTTCCATTTATTTTGGTAATTTAAGTTATTTTCGTATTATTGTAGGTCCAGTTTGTAAAGATGACAATAAATAGCTAAATGGAGCAATTTGGAATAGTTTTGGACTTGGAATGGATAGCTTGCGTGGATAGCGTATGGGCTAGACATTTTTGGTGTTTAAATGGTGTTAGATATGTGCTGAAATATGAAGAAATTAAAGTTGAGGCTTAGAAGGCAAGGAATTACACAATAAAGAGGAATTCTAGTTGTAGAGGAACATTATCTTATCCTATCTTATCGAACCTTGTCTTATCTTATCTCCAGCTGCAAGGAAGAATCCTAATCACATTCCAACACTCTCTACCTGATTCTTAGAGTCCTAAAATAATTCAAAATGCCAAAACCTTTTCCTCCTTGGATTCAGTCATTCCCTCCCTATATATATATATATATATATATATATATATGAAATTCCTGCAATGATTTAGTGATGTGAGAATTATACGCATACAAATTAAACCCTCTTTTTATCAATTGTAGTGAAGAATGCAAGTAGGGATCGTTCTGGACCGGGGATTAGGAGGGATTGTTAATCACTCGGATTTGACTCAAAAACGTAATAACACAATATAAAACACTATACTAGACTCAAAGAATGCAAAACTAAACTTTAAAACACCAAAACAAACCAAAAGACTCAAAACAGCACCAAAACACTCAAAACTGCCTTAAAAACACAATCTGGGCAGTTTTGAACACTAGTCACAACTTTGGACGAAAATTGGTTTTAACTTGACCTAAGACACTTGGAAACACAAACTAAAGTGATTTCTAACTACTATGACTCAACAAAGTAAAGCGGGATTGGTTTTTGACGAATTTAAAAACAAAACAAACTTTTTGAATTAGAACAGATTGTAAAAACAAATTTGATGGAATTGAATGGATGGGAAGCTAGCTAAGGGGTTCATCTCCACACATGTTATACTTGCACACAAAACGATTTCTAATTGCTTTTCAATAAACCATGAATTCTCAACGCCCCAGATTAACCGTGAATTGCACTAATTAACCCTCAGATTTTCCTAACGTTATTGAATTGGATGATTGCATACGACAACCCAAAACATTCCCCACAAGTCCCCTACATGATTGCATAATAGAGATACAAGCAAGAATCATTAAGTTCTATGAAAACCATAAGCGTTGACGAAGCACTTGTTACTATGATTGCATGAAACTTACTACTTGTGAATATAATTCCATAACGATTAGGTGAAATTTCCTTATATCCTAGCATCCAATTTATGCATGATAATTAAGCGTGCACTCTCAACCAACACACACAAATCAATGTAATTCACATAGATAAGTAAATTGAATTCACAACTTATGAAACGCAATTGGAAGTAATCAAATCATATTGCAAGCATAAACATGTATTTCGAATTCCCCCCTAGCCAAGGGGGGATTTAGTTCCTCATACGCACAAAACAAAGATAAGTAATTTTAACCATTAAAATCAAGGAGAGGAAAGCACCTAAAAATTCCAACAACTCAAACTTGAATTGTATGAATGTTTAAGCACTCTTCTCCTCCTCTTTGTTGCGGCACAAGGGTTTGTTGTGAGTTTTGGGGGTTATGGATGGTGTAGAATGATGTGTTTAGGATAGGGATGGATGTAGGGGATGGCAAGGCTTATTTTTGGGCAGAAAATATGAAGAATGGTGAAGTATGGATGTGTTATAGAGAGGGGATGAATTTCTGGCGTGAATTGGTGAATGAATTCCCCCTCTTGTGGCTGCAATGGATGTTTATTTATAGGTGGATGAATGATTAAAGAGGGAATATGACAGCTAGGTTGGTTGTTGGCTGCCATCATGAAGAGTGCATGGATGTGGCTGAATAAGGGTGTGGATGGTCCTAATCTAGGCTAGGTGAGGATAGTGTGGGTTAACAAAGAACGTAAGCTTAACAAGGCTCAATGGGGTTAACTTAAACATATAATGAAGTAGGATACACGGCAATTTGGCTTTGGTGGTGGTCACTACACAACTTCTTCTTGAATATGTGTTATGCAAATCAATAACATGCTTTGAATGAAATGGGCATGAGTTCTAGCATTTAGAACTATATGATGAAACGCCTTCTAAGTAGTAACCTAGCAAAGAATAATGAGATCATGCAACGACTTTAGAGAACAAATGCACAGATTTTAACTCTCCAAATAACGTTTAGGCTCAAGTCTCACAAGGTTGTAGCGTTTGTTTGAGTTCCTTCCTTCAAGCATGTTACAAAAACCAATTTTTCTTTTGTGATTGCATGTGAAGTCATACATTATAACCATAACCAAGCATATACCAAGAGTAAATCAAACTTTTCTCCATGTTTATAACTCTTTTTAACAGTCATGCAATTACAAACCAAATCCTCATCATTGTGTTGGAAGGTACCCTAAGACACAAACACACAAAAACGACTCAAAACACTCTTTTTAGGCTTTTCAAAACATGTTTTTCAAATTTTTATGTGATTTTCGGAGTTATAAAACAAAACACACTAAAACACTCCAAATCAGCTTAAAAACATTTTAAAATAGCAAGGAACAACACTTGAAGTTATGGGTGATAAAATCCAACGAATTTGCATCAACATACTTAGTTACCCCCCCACACTTCAATCAAACATTGTCCTCAATGTTTTAAGCTTAAAACCACACTAAACACAAGCAAACACAAAAACAGCAACTAAACATACTAAACATGGCAGAATGTATCTAACAAAGAGAAGAGTTTAGGGATGCAAATCTGGTTATGGAGTGTAAATTCCATCTTCTCCTTGGTGATTGCATTGAGGCTTGATTGTGAGTTTTTCCACAGGCTAATCTTGAACTGGGCTGGAGGATGCTGACACATGGCAGGCAAGCACGAGGTGGAGGTGATGACCTGTTTCTTTGTTCATTCTTTCCAATTCGTATTGAAGAGGGTTAGAGGATACTAATTAGAAAGATTGATTTTTCATTGTCACTCATCTTTCTCCAAGCAGATGTGGTCCCTTCTCTGGAAGTGTATCAACCTTTGAAGATGACTACTCGAGAGCAACGCTAGGTAAGCAACCAGGGAATAGATTCCAGGTAGTCGGTTCCAGATCGGAAGACTGACTCCAAGTGCCGGTTGATTGCTCACTTCACTTTGCCATGCGAATAATAATAAGGACACAGGAAAAGACAGGGAAAGATCATGATATGAGATACCTTTGCTTTCGCCCTTGATGATATGAGATACTTTTGCTTTTGAAGAAGCAGCGAATGAATCAGCACATATATTTGTTGCGCTTGTCTCCACATGCTTCGATCCACCGTTTCCTCTTGCCTCATCTGTACTCCAGGCATCTGGTATCTTCTTTGGGGGATAGATCAATGGTTGAATATATGTTCTCAAGGGAAGAAGAAAACTGAGCATGTTTGAGAGGTTTGGTTGCAGCTACATTCTCGGCCGAGAAGGAAAGTCATGCGTTTTTGGGTGTATGCCTTGCCATGAATGTTGATGTATATAGGAATTGTAATGGCAAGTAGTAGTGCGGATGCGGCAATGACCTCCACGCGTCTTCAACTTTGTCAGAGATCTTTTGACAAAGTTGCACGCGTTATCTGAAAAGCCGAGATTGCGGCTTTATCACCCACGCTTGTCGGCAACCTCTACGCGTCTTCAACTTTGTCAGAGATCTTTTGACAAAGTTGAACACTTTATCTGAAAAGCCGAGATTGTGTCTGAAGAGTTGGCGAACTTTACGCAGGAAAATCCGGCTTTGAAGAGTGGTGTCTCTTCAATTCTGAATCGGTGATTGTGTCGCCTCTCCTTTTATAGAGGTGAACGATCACCTCTAACATGCACACTTTGAAGATTGCCCATCCGTGAAAATCATCTCCGGCCCTTTGGAGATTTTACTCCATCCAACCCTTCTCTTTTAACTTCTTGAAAAATGGCTAACCCATCTAACCCATCTAACATTTGCTTAGATTTGAGTCTCAGCAGTGATCCGGTTGCGCCGCGTCAAGGAAATGTATGGTGCCCGTCTTTCTTATCTCCTAATGGCCCTCTTACAGGTGAAGACTCCGTGATGACGGATGCAACAACAGCTACGATAGTAGCTAGGAACCTCCTCACTCCTAAAGATAGTCAGCTGCTTTCAGGACGGTCCGATGAGTTGGCCATTCAAGAGTCCCTAGCTCTCAGTGTTTAGTGCGCGGGCTCTGTGTCCAACATGGGCCAACGCCTACTTGCTCGATCCCGTCAGGTTGAATCATTGATGGCAGAGGTGGAAAATCTCAAGCAAGAGATCAAATAGCTTAAGCACGAGAATAGAAGTTTGCACGTGCTTGCAAATAATTATTCGACAGGCATGAAGAGGAAGCTTGATGAGATGCAAGAATCTCAAGGTCGAATTCAAAGTGACCATCAAAGGCTTGCGGCTTTCTTCGAAAGGCACCTTTTTCCTGCGTCATCTAGCGTTCCACCAAGTATTGGGGCCTTGAATGATCTATCTTCGGTGCCTCCCGCTCCTATGCCTCCCCCTCCTATGCCTCTCGCTCCGATGCCTCCCGCTCCGATGCCTCTTGCTCCTAGAGTTTTGCCACGTAGTGGGGCTTCACGTAAACAACCTTTGTGAAGGCTCTATCTTTCTCTTTCTTTGTTAGATACATTTTTTTTTCCACACTTGTAATTTCTCGAAAATCAATGAACATGCTTTGTTTTATTCAGTGTATTGGGTTGCCTCCCAAGTAGCGCTTTCTTTTACGTCTTGCAGCCGGACGAGACCTTCTTAGGCTCAATTGGAACCCACGGCATGGAATATATCTTTGAATGGAAGGTGATACTTGAATTGATCCGGTAAAGATTTAAATTCAAGATTGGGTGCCTGAATCATCAACAACCTGTTAGTATAAAAGGAAATTGAAATTCGGGGAAGTGGCTTACCTATGTGCTCCAATAAGAACTCAAGGATAAACACATCTTCCTTGAACGTTTCAGGGACTTTGCACTCGGCCAGATGTGGTGTGAGGATTGGTCCTTGTCCTGTGTCATAAAATTCAACTTCTTTGGGGTTGTTTGCCTCAAGAACATCTTCTTTGACGAATTCTTGATATTCCATACGTTGCACCTTTGGAAGGGCTTCCAAGATGTCTTTTTCACTTTCTTCTTCCTTGGAATTCATGAACCTGCAAGGAATAGGGACATTGGGTGGAATGGGGTTAGAAAGAATTAAATTTGGAACAACCTTACCTGAATTGGATGGCGTAGGAGCAATAGGTGCCTACGGCAAAGGTGTTTCCACCCTTGCCGTGTGTTGGGTGTGTTCATCTTCCTCAAATTGCAATCTTTCATCTTCCTTGTGATTTGATTTTGATGGTTGAGGGTCCGTTCCAACCTCCTTGCCACTTCTTAATGTGATAGCATTGGTGGTTTCAAATCCTACCTTCGGATTTACAATGGTTGAACTAGGGAGATTGCCTTGGTCACGAAATTGTCCTACGAACTCCGCTATCTGCCCAATTTGCTTCTCCAAGTTGTCCACCCTCTTGTCTTGGATTTGCCTCTCTTTGTTTTGAGTTTGGACTTCCTGCGTCAAAGTAGTAAGTAATTGAAAAATCTTATCATTATCACTTGAATTACCTACATTGCTTTGGGCAGGTTGTGGTGGCTGCATAGGTGTTGTATAGAACTCCTCATATGGTTGCCAATATTCTCCTTGTTGAGCCTCTTCGACTTGGTTTTGTGAGCCCTGCACCGAAGAAATTAATTCATTAAGAACTTTATCATAATCTATTGACAAACCTGAGTTTGGTTGGGCATATTGTATATGAGGTTGTGGTGAATGCATAGACGTTGAATAGAACTCCTCATATGGCTGCCAATATCCTTCTTGTTGAATATGTTGAGGTTCCCACCACATAGAGTTTGAATGATCACTCCAATCTGAATTGTAAGTATTGGAAAACACGTCATTCCTTGATTGATTATGATCAAATGTACCAACTCTTTGCATTTGGGACCTTTCCATGAGCTGTGACAAAAGAGAAGCACTATCAAGTGCCATGTCTTGCTTCTCTAATACCTAAAATCAACAAAACTAAACTAAAATATATACACAGAAACAAAATAAAACTAAACAAGAAGTAATAATCCAAGGGATTAGCAAAGTTGCTAATCCCTGGCAACGGCGCCAAAATTTGATGTGAGAATTATACGCACACAAATTAAACCCTCTTTTTATCAATTGTGGTGAAGAATGCAAGTAGGGATCGTTCTGGACAGGGGATTAGGAGGGATTGTTAATCACTCGGATTTGACTCAAAAACGTAATAACACAATATAAAACACTATACTAGACTCAAAGAATGCAATACTAAACTTTAAAACACCAAAACAAACCAAAAGACTCAAAACAGCACCAAAACACTCAAAACTGCCTTAAAAACACAATCTGGGCAGTTTTGAACACTAGACACAACTTTGGACGAAAATTGGTTTTAACTTGACCTAAGACACTTAGAAACACAAACTAAAGTGATTTCTAACTACTATGACTCAACAAAGTAAAGCGGGATTGGTTTTTGACGAATTTAAAAACAAAACAAACTTTTTGAATTAGAACAGATTGTAAAAACAAATTTGATGGAATTGAATGGATGGGAAGCTAGCTAAGGGGTTCATCTCCACACATGTTATACTTGCACACAAAACGATTTCTAATTGCTTTTCAATAAACCATGAATTCTCAACGCCCCAGATTAACCGTGAATTGCACTAATTAACCCTCAGATTTTCCTAACGTTATTGAATTGGATGATTGCATACGACAACCCAAAACATTCCCCACAAGTCCCCTACATGATTGCATAATAGAGATACAAGCAAGAATCATTAAGTTCTATGAAAACCATAAGCGTTGACGAAGCACTTGTTACTATGATTGCATGAAACTTATGCCAAGAATTTACTTAACGCGATTGAGATCATCAACCTTTACTACTTGTGAATATAATTCCATAACGATTAGGTGAAATTTCCTTATATCCTAGCATCCAATTTATGCATGATAATTAAGCGTGCACTCTCAACCAACACACACAAATCAATGTAATTCACATAGATAAGTAAATTGAATTCACAACTTATGAAACGCAATTGGAAGTAATCAAATCATATTGCAAGCATAAACATGTATTTCGAATTCCCCCCTAGCCAAGGGGGGATTTAGTTCCTCATACGCACAAAACAAAGATAAGTAATTTTAACCATTAAAATCATGGAGAGGAAAGCACCTAAAAATTCCAACAACTCAAACTTGAATTGTATGAACGTTTAAGCACTATTCTCCTCCTCTTTGTTGCGGCACAAGGGTTTGTTGTGAGTTTTGGGGGTTATGGATGGTGTAGAATGATGTGTTTAGGATAGGGATGGATGTAGGGGATGGCAAGGCTTATTTTTGGGCAGAAAATATGAAGAATGGTGAAGTATGGATGTGTTATAGAGAAGGGATGAATTTCTGGCGTGAATTGGTGAATGAATTCCCCCTCTTGTGGCTGCAATGGATGTTTATTTATAGGTGGATGAATGATTAAAGAGGGAATATGACAGCTAGGTTGGTTGGTGGCTGCCATCATGAAGAGTGCATGGATGTGGCTGAATGGGTTAAAAAGGGAATGATGATGGGAGAGCATGTGGGTGACAGCTAGGTTGGTTGGTGGCTGCAATGGAGGTGTGGAATGATGATGGGAGAGCATGTGAGTGAATTATGAAGAGTGAATGCATGTAGGGTGCTGCTATGGTGGGAAATATTGGGCAGAAAATATCCTAAGGCTTTATTACTTAGTTTAGGAAATGATGTAACTCCAAATCCTCCTTTAGGTCTTCAATTTCGTCCATTCCTTTTGCTCCAAGCATATGCTATCCATTCCAAGCCCAATTTTGCTCCAAAATGCTCCAAAATGCATCCTTTTGCATACTTTGCCCTTAAATCCTGAAAATACATAAAACTAGCTTAAAAGACTACTTTACTAAGGAAAAACACTTTAAATGCACAAGAAAAGTTAAACTAAGGTGCATAAATACGCTCCTATCATTTAGGGTGTGCCGCGCCTACCATTCATCCATTGAAGTTGCTGGAATTTTCAGAGTTCTTTCTATCTTTGTTTTAAGTTTCAATGTTTATTTTAGATTGCTTTTTAGTTATGATGAACATGTGTAACTAAGTTTCTTTTTAGCTAGAGGTGCATTCGAAGCCATGATCATATGTTTTATATCAATTGATTATATCTAGTTATTGTTTGATAAAATATGAATGTAGTTTACTTATATGCTTTATAGAGAACTTATTCTTGTATGTTTATTAAGGATGCATATGATAGGAGCATATTTATGTGACTTTGTTGGATTGTTTCTTTGCATTTAGTAAGTTAGTTTCTATTTATTTTAGTGATTTAAGCTATTTTCGTGTGTTTGTAGGTTTAAATGTCAAAAGAGGCAAGAAAATGCATTTTGGGCTGGAATGGATAGCTTGCATATGGAGCAAGGTGGATGGACGAATTTGAAGTTCAAGAGAGGCTAGGAATGTGCTTAACATCTGGAAGAATCAAATCAAGACTTGGAAGATAAGGAATCAGCTATAACGAAGGAAACATTATCCAAATTGCCTTATCGTATCCAAACCTTATCTAACCTTATCCTAACGTAATCTTATTCCACCTTAATTCCAACTGCAAAGGGGACTCCTCTTCACATTAAAACACCTAAATATCAGGTTTCTAGAAGCCCTATCCTTCTCCTACATTGGTGTTGCACCCTTTCATCCCTTTCCTTCTAGAAACTAGCCACAATACCCTTTCTAGAAAGCCCATTCCCTGCCGCAGGTTCTTAATCCCTTTCCTCTTAGTTTCTGCCAAACCCTAGTCATTTTCCTTCTGCCGTAAAAACCACCACCCTCTACCATCAGATCACCACACCATCCACCACACCTCAAGAGCCTAAATTCAGAAAATCCCCATTATGCCGCAGCAAAGAAGGAAGGAGAAGCCACCTGGAGCCGTGCTTGCCATTCAAGACGTTGGATTGTTGGACTGTTTCTAGGTGTATTCTATCTTAGTTTTCAATGTTTAAATTTAATTATCTTTGCTTTGTGAACATGAGGAACAAAATTTGTTTTAGTTAGAGGTGAATTCAAAAACCATGATTATATTTGCAATATGAATTGATTACTTCCAATTGTGATTTCATAAATCGTGAATGCAATTTACTTAACTGTCTGATTAAGACTTATTCTTGTATGTTGATTAAGGAGGCCTACTTAGTTTGTATGCATGAATTTGATGCTAGAATATAAGGGAGTTTCACCTAATTGTTATGAACTTATATTCATAAGTAGTGGAGGTTGCTAGTCATGATCGTGTTAAGTAAATTCCTGGTAGGGGTATCATGCTGTTCATAGTTACGAATGCCTTGTCAATGCTTATGATTTTCACATAGCTTAATGATCTTTGATTGTATCTTTATTATGCTGTTCATGTAGGGAACTATTGAAGAATAATTTGGTTGCCGATGCGTATCCCATCCAATTCAATGACTTAAGGAAAATCTGAGGGTTAATTAGTGCTGTTCACGGTTAATTTGGGGCGTTGAGGTTCATGGTTTATTGGAAAAGCAATTGGAAATCAATTTGTATGCAAGTGTATCATGAGTGGAGATGGACCCTCTAGCTAGCCTATCACCCATCAATTCACCCCAATTTCGTGCAACTTAGTTTAAGTTTACAATCTGCTTGTTTTAACATTAATTTCGTCCAAAGCAATCCCCCCTTTAATTATGTGTGTTAGATTAGTTAGAAACGTGTTTGAATCTGTCTAATTTAGTGTTTTGAGTCTTACTAGTTGATGTGAAAATTAACTTGACACACAAATTAAACCCTATTTGTGACAATTGTAGTAGATATGTATGTAGGGATCGTTCTAGACCGGGGATTAACTAGGGATGCTAATCAACACAATTAAAACTTAAAAACACTAATTTAGACTTTATAGACTCAAAACTAACTTTAGACACTTAAAATAGCAAACAATAATAAAAAAGACTCAATTTTAGACACAATAAGTGTTTTGGACGAAAATAGGACTTGACTTGACTCAAAAGACTCAAGGAAAACAAGTTTTGACTCAAATATGAAGACTAAATGAAATCGGGATTGTTTTTGACGAATTTTAAACTTAAAACAAAAACTTTATAGAAAACACTTTTGAAAAACGAATTTAAATGAAATAAATGGGTGAAAGGCTAGTTAGAGGGTCATTCTCCACACATGATATATGCATACAAACCAATGTCCAGTTATTATTCCTTTAGATTATGAATGACAACGCCCCAAATTAGTTGCATTGCACAACTAACCCTCAAGTTTTCCTTATTTCATTGAATTGAATGAAAACGCATTACAACCAAATTATCTTTTTCAAGTTCTTTATATGAGACGCATAACAAAGATCCATATCAAAATTCATTAAGTTTTGTGAAAACTATAAACATTGACAAGGCATTCATCACTATGAAACGCATGAGACTCATACCAAGGATTTACTTAACGCGATTGTGACTAGCAACCTCCACTACTTGTGAATATAAGTGAATAACTGTTACGTGAAACCCCCTTATACTCTAGCATCAATTCATGCATGCAAATTAAGTGTTAACCCCCAACCCACATACATAAACCAGTTTTAATAACTTAGATAAGCAAATCACATTCATGCCTTAAGAAATAATAACCGGATGTAATCAATTCATATAAAACATATAATCATGGCTTCAAATTCACCTCCAACTAAAAAGAAGTTAGTTCCTCATGTTCGCAAAACAAAGATAATTAAATTTAAACATTGAACTAAGACTAAGGATAGAAAGAACCAAGAAAATGCTCCACACTCCAATGGTATGCACGGCACTCCCTTGGATGGCAGATTGCACAAGTCCTCCTCTCCTTCCTTCATTGCTTGCGGCACTAGGGTGATGTTGTGTAGATTGTGGTGTTTTATGGCTGAAAGTATGAATGAATGAATGAGTGAATGGATGATTTAAAGGGTGCGGCATAGGGCTGTATATATAGGCCAATTATGTACACTTTGTGAAGGAAAAGGATTGCACAATCCCATGGAAAAAGGGTTAAGTCTAGGTAGAAACCAAAGGGGAATGGGATAGGTAGTGCATGGCTAGGTTTAAGGGTCTTCTAGAAGATAAGGTGTTCTAGAAAGAGTGTTTAGGGCAGATTCCTAAGCCTAAAGGGACAAGGACATATGATATAGGTGTAGAGGAAGGATTTCAACTCCTAAACCTATAAGGAATGGTCCACATGCGGCAAACAAATGGATAAAGCTTCTAGAAACTGAAATAGGTGTTTAAATGTGTAATTAACCCCCTTTAATTAGCTAGATTTAAGTCCTAACCTGATTTGGATAGGATAGGACAAGATAATGTTAGAGTTAGGAAAGGATAAGGTTGGATAAGGTTCCTTATTTCTTGCTACGTCCTTGTCTTCTTTGCATTAGGACTTCATCCACAAGATTTGTAGCCTTTCCTAGCCTTTCTTGACTTCAATTTCGTCCATCCTCTTTGCTCCATGGTTAAGCTATCCAATCCATGCCCAAAAATGATCCATTTAGCTTCGAAATGCCCTTTCTTGCTTCTTTTGCCATTAGGACCTAAAAACATACGAAAATAGCTTAAAAGACTAAAATAAATAGTAATTAACTCACTAAATGCAAGGAAACAACATAACTAAGTAGCATAAATATGCTCCTATCAAATTTCCCCACACTTAGCTTTTGTTAGTCCTTGAGCAAATCGGAATAAACAAAACAAACAAAACACAATCTAGACCTTCCAACATGTACCTCAGGGATTTCCAATGAACATGACACATTAAGGAACCCACATACATCGATTTTAGCTATCCCTACCCTCGAGCATACACTTAACCATAGTTACCATACACTAGCTCCCATTTAATCAATTTAAAACATGATTTTGAATGTAGTAAAATGCTTTAGAGAATCCCCCAATTCCTCACTGGATACACTCTATTTTCATACAGATTTTTTGACTTCCCTCCCTACACTAGGTATATGTGAGAAGATTGATGTAAACATGTAAACTAATACTCACATATGTCATAACAAAGAAGCAATTTCCGGAATTATTAACATGTATATATGATCTCATGAATGGAATGCCACTACTTAGACGCAAGAACTAGGGATACCATATGCTCAAACCAATTTTAAACTCCACATATTGAAACACATAGCAATCAAGATTGAAGTCAAAGGGTTTGTAACAGGGCTAAGGTGTTGGCTAACAAAGAAAGGGAAGATAAACAAACGTTCTTGAAGCAATTGTAAGCAAAGTAATGAAATAAACACTTAGAATTCACTTTTGAATGCAAAAATAAACTTTGAACACTGATGCGAGAATTATGCGCACACAAATTAAACCCTCTTTTTGACAATTGTAGTATAAGTAGGGATCGTTCAGGACCGGGGATTAGGAGGGATTGTTAATCACTTGGATTTCACTCAAAAACGTAAAAACACAATATAAAACACTATACTAGACTCAAAGAATGCAAAACTAAACTTTAAAACACCAAAACAAACCAAAAGACTCAAAACAGCACCAAAACACTCAAAACTGCCTTAAAAACACTTTCTGGGCAGTTTTGAGCACTTTGAGTACTTTGGACGAATTTGGGTAATAACTTGAATCAAAACACTTAGAAACACAAACTAAGACACTTTCTAACTATATTGGACACTAAAGTAAAGGGGGATTGAGTTTTTGACGAAATTAACTAAAATGCACAGATTGTAATTAAAAACAGATTGTAAAGATGAATGTGATGGAATTGAATGAATGGATGCTAGCCAAGGGGTTCATCTCCACACATGTTACATTTGCATAATAAAAAGAATTCCAATTGCATTTCAATAAACCATGAATTCCCAACACCCCAAGTTAACCGTGATGCACTAATTAACCTTCAAATCTTCCTAACGTTATTGAATTGGATGATTGCATACGACAACCCAAAACATTCCCCACAAGTCCCCTACATGATTGCATAATAGAGATACAAGCAAGAATCATTACGCTTTATGAAAATTATAAGTGTTGACGAGGCATTCGTTACTATGATTGCATGAAACTTATGCCAAGAATTCGTTTAACGCGATTGTTTATAAGCAACCTCCACTACTTGTGAATATAAGTTCGTAACTATTAGGTGAAACTCACTTATATTCTAGCGTCATATTCATGCAAGAAAATTAAGCGTGTACTCTCAATAAACATACATAAATAAGTTATCAATCAAACAGTTAAACAAATTGAATCCACAACTTATGAAACGCAATTAGAAGTAATCAAATCAAAATGCAAGCATAAACATATATTTCGAATCCCCCCTAGCCAAGGGGGGGTTTAGTTCCTCATACGTACAAAACAAAGAGAATTGAAATTAAACATTGTAATCGAGGAAAAGAAACACCTAAACATTCCAACAACTCAAACTTGAATTGTATGAACGTTTAGGCCCTCTTCTCTTCCTCTTTGTTGCTGCACAAGGTCTAAGGATAATTTGATGGTGTGAATGTGTATGAATGGATGAATTTCTGAATATGGAATAGTGTATGAGAATGAATGAATTGTGGCTGCAATGGATGCTTATTTATAGGTGAAAAGGAGGGAATATGACAGCTAGGAACTTGGTGGAAATCTGGAATGGTGATGGGAGATGCATGTGGCTGATTTATGCATGTGATTAAAGGGTAATGACAACTAGGTTATGATGATGAATGCATGTGCAAAGTTGGTTGAATGATTATGGGTGCATTTGGCTGATTTATATGAAGGGAATGCATGATTGTTTACATGTGAATTAAAGCTATATGTGGCTGCAATGATGAAATGGATGGGAGTGCATGTGCTTTGACAGCTAGGTTGAATAAATTAAAGGGAGTGCATGTGGCTTGGCTGGAATGATTGGAATGCAATCTGAAATGGGATGTGTTGGTGTGAATTTCTGGTACAAAGGGCCTCCTTTGGTCTTCAATTTCGTCCATCTACTTGGCTTCAAGTATATGCAATCCATTTAACGCCCCAAACTACTCCAAAATGCACCAAAATGCACCCTTTTGCATACTTTGCCCTTAGAACCTGAAAACACACAAAAGAAGCATAAAGGACTAAAATAACTAAAGAAACATAACGTAAATGCACGAGAACAAGCCATTTAAGTTGCATGAATATGCTCCTATCAAATTCCCCCACACTTAGCTTTTGCTAGTCCTCGAGCAAAACAAAGCAAAAGAAACCAAAAACAAAACAAAACGAACAAAACACAACATACACCTTCCAACAATCGTCTCAGGGATTTCCAATGCACATGACAAGTTAAAACTCATTATTCCCACAGATTTTAGCCATCTTTACACTTAAGTACATTCTTACTCATAGTCACCACGTACTAGTTCACAATTAAGCATTTAAAACCATGTTTTGAATGTAGTAACATGCCTTAGAGAATTTGCTCAATTCCTCACTAGAATGCACTCTATTTTCACACAGATTTTCTGACTTCACACCCTACACTAGGTATATGGGAGAAGATTGATGTAAATATGAAGACTAACACTCACATATGTTATATCAAAGAAAGCATTTTCTGGATTTACAACAATAATATGAATATGATCTCATGAATGGAATGCTACTACTTAGAACGAGAACCAGTGATTCCATAAGCTCATACCAAGTTCAAACTCCACAAATTGAAACACATAACACTCAAGATAGAAGCATAAGGGTTGTAATGGGGCTTGGGGTGTTTGGCTAACAAAGAAGTGATATGGAAAACAAAGGTTCTTAAAGAAATAGTGAGCAAAGCAATTGAATCAACTTAGAATTCACTTTTGAATGAAAACTCAACTTTTGAACAAAAAGAGAGAATTTAGACAATTTAGGGCCAGAATTGGTGTTTTGGACCCTTTCTTCAATCACTCATTCTTTCATTTTTTTTCAAGCTTTTTTTTTTTCTTTCTTTCTTTCTTTTCTTTTCTGTTTTTCTTTTCTTTTGAATCTCAAAACATACTTAAGAACAAGCATTCCTTCCCCCACACTCATTTTCTTTCATAATGTACTCAAAAGAAATTCATTTAAGTCATGCTCACTATCTTTTAAGAACAAGGGTGTGGACTGTCCTACACTAGGCTAGGTGAGGATAATGTGGGTAAACAAAGAATAAAGGCTAAACAAGGCTCAACGGGGTTAAAACTTACAACAAATACGAAATATGGGAAGTAAGGCTATTTGGCTATGGTGGCAACTACACAACTTCATCTTGATATATGTTATGCAATTCAATGTCATGCTTTGAATGAAACGGATATAAGTTCTAGCATTTAGTTCTATCATGATACAATTGCATTCTAAGTAGCAACCAAGCAAGGAATAATGAGATCATGCAACAACTTTAGAAAACAAATAATCACAGATTATAACTCTCCAAAAAAGGTAATGGCTCGAGTCTCACAGGGTTGTAGCGTTTGTTTGAGTTCCTTCCTTCAAGCATGTTACAAAAACGAACTTTTCTTTTATGATTGCATGTGAAGTCATACATTATAACCATAACCAAGCATATACCAAGAGTAAATCAAACTTTTCTCTATGTTTATAACTCTTTTTAACAGTCATGCAATTACAAACCAAATCCTTATCATTTTGTTGGAAGGTACCCTAAGACACAAACACACAAAAACGACTCAAAACACTCTTTTTAGGCTTTTCAAAACATGATTTTCAAATTTTTATGTGATTTTCAGAGTTATCAAAACAAAACATACTAAAACACTCAAAAACATCTTAAAAACACCTTAAAACAGCAAGGAACAACATTTGAAGTTATGGGTGATAAAATCCCATGAATTTGTATCAAATATACTTAGTTACCCCCCCCCCCCACACTTAAATCAAACATTGTCCTCAATGTTTTAAGCATACAAAACATAAGTAAACACACAAACAGCACTTAAACATACTAAACATGGCAGAATGTAACTAACAAAGAGAAGAGTTTAGGGACGCAAATCTGGTTATGGAGTGTAAATTCCCTCTTCTCCTTGGTGATTGCATTGAGGCTTTGATCTTTTTGATTCCACAGGCTTACACTTGAACTGGGCTGGAGGATTCCTTTGGTCTCCTCCACTCGTTGATTTTCCTTTGTGCTACTCTTGAACTGGGCAGCAGGATTCTTTTGGTCTTCCCCGAAGGTTTGAGCTTCCTCCTTTTATCTGTTTCTTTGTTCAATCTTTCCAATTCGTATTGAAGAGGGTTAGAGGATAGCTCAGCATATGCAGTTGTTGCTTGTGTCCACATGCTTCAATGTATCTTTTTCACTTGCCTTACTTGCTCCCCTTTGCAGAAGTGGTCCCTTCTCTGGAAGTGTATCAACCGTTGAAGATGACTACTCGAGAGCAACGCTAGGTAAGCAACCAGGGAATAGCTTCAAGGCAGTCGGCTCCAGATCGGAAGACTGACTCCAAGTGCCGGCTGATTGCTTCTTTTACTTTGCTATGTGAGTAATAACAAAGACAAAGGAAAAGACAGGGAAAGAGCATGATATGAGATACTTTTGCTTTTGACCTTGATGATATGAGATACCTTTGCTTTTGAAGAAGCGGTGAATGAATCAGCACATGTATTTGTTGTGCTGCTTCCTCCTGGGTCATCTGTACTCCAGGCATCTGGTATCATCTTTGGGGAAGAAGAAAGAATTGAGTGTTTCGAAAGACTTTGCTGGGAGTGTGCCCTCAAAGGTGAGGAAGAGTTGGGCATTTTCTTCAGGTCTGCCTTGCCATAAAAGATGAAGGTTGACATATATAGGGATTTCCCAATAGCAAGTGGTGGTACTGTTCTTTTACCGTTGTCGACAAACGTTTTGATCCCGCAAATCCGGCTTTTTGAAATAGTGACGACTCTTCGATCTTTGAATGTGCCCCTTCGATTTCTGAACGACACCTCTTCGATTTTTGAACGAGCGCCACTTTTGACAAAGTTACACGCGTTTTCTGAAAAGCAGAGAAAGCGTCGCCGAACTTTGCGCTTGTCGGCTAAAGATGTGTAGTTGCGATGATGGCCTCCACGTGTCTTCAACTTTGTCAGAGATCTTTTGATAAAGTTGAACGCGTTTTCTGAAAAGCCGAGAGAGCGTCGCCGAACTTTACGCAGGAAATTCTGGCTTTTTGAATCGGTGGACGCGTCGCCTTGGCTTTTTATAGAGCTATCGATCACCACCAACATACACACTCTGAAGACTGCCCATCTATGAAAATCGTCTCCGGCCCTTTGAAATTTAACTCCATCCAGCCCTTCTCTTTGAACACTTTTGAAAAATGGCAAACTCATCGAACCTTAGCTTAGAATTGAGTCTCAGTAGTGATACGGGCGCGCCGCGTCAAGGTAACGTATGGCGCCCTTCTTTCTTATCTTCTAACGGTCCTCTTACAGGTGAAGACTCCGTGATGCAGGATGCCACAACAACTACAATAGTAGCTCGGAACCTCCTCACTCCCAAAGATAGTCAGCTGCTTTCAGGACAGTCCGATGAGTTGGCCGTTCAAGAGTCCCTGGCTCTCAGTGTTCAGTGCACTGGCTCTGTGTTCAACATGGGCCAACGCCTACTTGCTCGCTCCCGTTAGGTTGAATCGTTGATGGCAGAGGTGGAAAATCTTAAACAGGAGATCAAACAGCTTAAGTACGAGAATAGAAGTTTGCACGTGCTTGCCAATAACTATTCGTCGGGCATGAAAAGGAAGCTTGATGAGCTGCAAGAATCTCAAGGTCGAATGCAAAGTGACCGTTAAAGGCTTGCGTCTTTCTTCTAGAGGCACCTTTTTCCTGGGTCATCCAGCGTTCCGCCAAGTATTGAGGCCTCGAATGCTCTATCTCCGATGCCTCTTGCTCCGATGCCTTCTGCTCCGATGCCTCCTGCTCCGAGAGTGTTGCCACGTAGCGGGGCTTCACGTACACAACCTTTGTGAAGGCTACATTCTTTTTTTTTTTTTTTTTTTTTTTTTTTTTATTTTTGAATCAAACGGCATGGAATTGATCTTTGAATGGAAGGTGATACTTGAAATGATCCGGTAATGGTTTAAATTCAAGATTGGATGCCTGAATCATTAACAACATGTTAGTATAAAAGAAAATTGAAATTGGAGGAGGTGGCTTACTTATGTGATCCAATAAGAACTCAAGAATAAACACCCCTTCTTTGAACGTTTCAGGGACTTTGCACTTGGTCAGATTTGATGTGAGGATTGGTCCTTGTCTTATGTCATAAAATTCAACTTCTTTTTGGTTGTTTATCTCAAGAACGTCCTCTTTGATGAATTCATGATATTCCCTACTTTTCACCTTTGGAAGGGTTTCCAAGGTGTCTTTTTCACTTTCTTCTTCCTTGGAATTCATGAACCTGCAAGGAATAGGGATATTAGGTGGAATGGGGTTAGAACTAATTAAATTTGGAACAACCTTACTTGAATTAGATTGCGTAGGAGCAATACGTGCCTCCGGCAAAGGTGTTTCCACTCTTGCCGTGGGTTGGGTATATTCCTCTTCCTTGTGATTTGATTTTGATGGTTGAGGGTCCGTTCCAACCTCCTTGTCACTTCTCAACATGATTTCCTTGGCAGTTTCAAATTCTCCCTTTGGATTTGCAATGGTTGAACTAGGGAGTTCGCCTTGGTCTTGAAATTGTCCTACGAACTCCGCGATCTGCCCAATTTGCTTTTCCAAGTAGTCCAACCTTTTGTCTTGATTTTCCCTCTCCTTGTTTTGAGTTTGGATTCCCTGCGTCAAAGTAGTAAGTAATTGAAAAATCGTATCATTATCATTTGAATTACCTACATTACTTTGGGCAGGTTGTGGTGGCTGTATAGGCGTTGAATAGAACTCCTCATATGGCTGCCAATATCCTTCTTGTTGAGCCTCATTGTCTTGATTTTGTGAGCCCTGCACCAAACAAATTAATTCATTAAGCTTTTGATTATAATCTATTGACGAACTTGAGTTTGGTTGGGCATATTGAATATGAGGTGGCTGCCAATATCCTTCTTGTTGAACATTTTGAGGTTCCCACCACATAGAAGTTGAATGATCACTCCAATCCGAATTGTAAGTATTGGAAAACACGTTATTCCTTGATTGAAGATCAAATATATCAACGCTTTGCATTTGGGACCTTTCCATGAGCTGTGACAAAAGAGAAGCATTATCAAGTGCCATGTTGTGCTTCTCTAGTACTTGAAATCAACAAACAAAACACAAATCAAAAACTAAAACTAAAATACATAACAGAAACGAACAATCCAAGAGATTAGCAAATTTGCTAATCCCCGGCAACGGCACCAAAATTTGATGCGAGAATTATACGCACACAAATTAAACCCTCTTTTTGACAATTGTAGTATAAGTATAAGTAGGGATCGTTCAGGACCGGGGATTAGGAGGGATTGTTAATCACTTGGATTTCACTCAAAAACGTAAAAACACAATATAAAACACTATACTAGACTCAAAGAATGCAAAACTAAACTTTAAAACACCAAAACAAACCAAAAGACTCAAAACAGCACCAAAACACTCAAAACTGCCTTAAAAACACTTTCTGGGCAGTTTTGAGCACTTTGAGTACTTTGGACGAATTTGGGTAATAAATTGAATCAAAACACTTAGAAACACAAACTAAGACACTTTCTAACTATATTGGACACTAAAGTAAAGGGGGATTGAGTTTTTGACGAAATTAACTAAAATGCACAGATTGTAATTAAAAACAGATTGTAAAGATGAATGTGATGGAATTGAATGAATGGATGCTAGCCAAGGGGTTCATCTCCACACATGTTACATTTGCATAATAAAAAGAATTCCAATTGCATTTCAATAAACCATGAATTCCCAACACCCCAAGTTAACCGTGATGCACTAATTAACCTTCAAATCTTCCTAACGTTATTGAATTGGATGATTGCATACGACAACCCAAAACATTCCCCACAAGTCCCCTACATGATTGCATAATAGAGATACAAGCAAGAATCATTACGCTTTATGAAAATTATAAGTGTTGACGAGGCATTCGTTACTATGATTGCATGAAACTTATGCCAAGAATTCGTTTAACGCGATTGTTTATAAGCAACCTCCACTACTTGTGAATATAAGTTCGTAACTATTAGGTGAAACTCACTTATATTCTAGCGTCATATTCATGCAAGAAAATTAAGCGTGTACTCTCAATAAACATACATAAATAAGTTATCAATCAAACAGTTAAACAAATTGAATCCACAACTTATGAAACGCAATTAGAAGTAATCAAATCAAAATGCAAGCATAAACATATATTTCGAATCCCCCCCTAGCCAAGGGGGGGTTTAGTTCCTCATACGTACAAAACAAAGAGAATTGAAATTAAACATTGTAATCGAGGAAAAGAAACACCTAAACATTCCAACAACTCAAACTTGAATTGTATGAACGTTTAGGCCCTCTTCTCTTCCTCTTTGTTGCTGCACAAGGTCTAAGGATAATTTGATGGTGTGAATGTGTATGAATGGATGAATTTCTGAATATGGAAGAGTGTATGAGAATGAATGAATTGTGGCTGCAATGGATGCTTATTTATAGGTGAAAAGGAGGGAATATGACAGCTAGGAACTTGGTGGAAATCTGGAATGGTGATGGGAGATGCATGTGGCTGATTTATGCATGTGATTAAAGGGTAATGACAGCTAGGTTATGATGATGAATGCATGTGCAAAGTTGGTTGAATGATTATGGGTGCATGTGGCTGATTTATATGAAGGGAATGCATGATTGTTTACATGTGAATTAAAGCTATATGTGGCTGCAATGATGAAATGGATGGGAGTGCATGTGCTTTGACAGCTAGGTTGAATAAATTAAAGGGAGTGCATGTGGCTTATGTCGGAAATGTGCCCTAAAACCAATCATATGATGATACTTTACGGACATTTCAAACTAATGTAGTTCATTTCAAACTAATGTAGTTTAAATGTAAAGGGCAAAGATTATTGTTTGAGCCGTCTAATATAAATGTTATATGCTTAAACGATAAGTCCAAGGAATATGTGATTGGAAGAATGCGATCTAAAGAAGTTAGATTCATGAGACCATTCTTTCGTTGACACATCCTAAACGTTCCTGATCATTGGATTGTCAATTGGGCATTGACAGTCCGTTAAGATCAGTACGTGCTATGTCTTCTCTCAGGGAGAGTGACTAGTCTCGAGTCATTGGTGTGTGTGACATCAAGACAAGTACGTAGGTGCTCAATAGAGAATGAGTTCACTGAACACGATCAACGAAGAGTTCTCATATTCATGTCACATGAGAACTCATGGTTGGGATAATGCAAATTAGTCTTTTGACCTGAGGCATCACAGTTGTCTTGTGGTTAGGTCCTTAATCTTTGATTATGTCAAAGTCACTCTATCAGGGTGTCCACGGCATCGTTGGGGTTAAGCCACTTAGCCATGGAGGCAAGTGAATGCGCAACAAGGGATCTCTAACCTTCAAACTGTTTGAGGGAGAATACTCTATGATATGATTTAGAATCTCTGGCCAGAGTATGAATGAGATGTTGGAATGCGTTTCAGATCACATTCAAGGTAATCATATAAGTACAAGATTCACATTGGATAGTAGACATGAATAAACTATCAAACCAAACAATGTGGTCAAGAGTATTGTATTAGAGAAAGACCGTATTGCATTTGTAATCCTAAACTGAATAGGTTCTCCACCTCTTCTGATTAGCTTGGGTAACCATGACATGCTGCTAGGCGTCAACCATGGTTTGTGGAAGCCCTAAAAGTGTATTATCACTAACGGGAGAATTGAAAGTAAGTTTCAATTCACAATCGATTAGAAAGAGTTTTAATCGCCCACTGCCTCGCTAAAAGGAACCTAATGGATCGTTCACCGAGTAAGGTAGAGTTTGAAGAAACAACGGAGATGAGTAAGAATAATTAAATGGTTTAATTATTTATCTAAGGCTAGGATTAATTAATATGTTAATTAATCAAATGAATAAGTTCGTTAAAGACCTCGGGTTAGTTTTGGGCCGCAAGGCCCAATGGGATTTGAATGTCAAGCCCATTAACTCAAGTTGTATGACAACTTGAATAAAACAAAGGGCTTGAAAGCCCAATAAACCTATAGGCTAGCCATGTGTAAAAGAATAGGGCTTTTGGTCCATTAGGTCACTTATTTGAAGGGACTATATAAAGGACTTTATAGCCTAAAATTTACTAAGGGTTATTTTTGGGGGAAAGGATGAGAACACAAGCTCTCCTTTCTCTCTAAAGTTTTGGCCAACCTTGGAGGGATCATCTAGCAATCAAACTCCTCCAAGGTCACTCATTTCTTCTTCATTATGCCTTGGTGATGAATAATTAGAGGTTCTCAATTTTGGGAACTTGGAGAAACCTTTTCATCCATCCAAATCCATGGATCCAAGATGCAAGGAATGAAGGCCCTCTCTTTGGGTGATTAGCCTTTGCTTATGCAAAGAGGAATCTACAAAGGTATTGGTTTCTCAACTCACTTTGTTTTGAGTTGAGTTTTGATTCACCTATCTACTAGGCTTTGAATTTCATGGGTAAATGTTTTGTTTTAAGTGCATACAAGCATGATTCCGCCTTTAATTGTTAATTGCATGCTATTGATGTTGCTTAAATGAACATGTTTTTCACAAATTTTCCTTCAAGTGGTATCAAGAGCCTAAGTCTAGTAGTTGGTGAATCCTTTTGGGTTTTGTAGTTCATAGTTTATGATTTGAATGTTGTAATTGTTACAAGCTTTATTCTTGCTTCTTTGAATGTAAATTTTGTTAGAAAATTTGCCATCTCAAATGTTGTAGATGTAGTTCATATGAGCATGAATTTTGGAGCTAAAATTTGGTGCCATGTTTTTGGGGAAATTCGGCCAAATCCAAAGGGTGGAATTTTGGGTTCTTGTTTGACTTGTTAAAAGTGTTTTAAAGTGACTTTTGGAACCCCTATGTACCCTAGTATGGTTGTATGTTATTTCCCTTAAGTTTGAGTGGTTTTGGGAAGTATTTGGGTGAAGAATGTTCATGGAGCTCTTATGGGTTTTCATGAATGTTCTTCATTGTTCTTGATATGTTCTTGCCAAGAACAAAAGGTTTGGTGTTTTGATTCAAAGTTTTGATTTATTTCATAAAGTTTTTGTTTTGAAATATTTCTTATGTTTAAATATATTAGATATTTATTTTGAAAAATTAAACAAAATTATAGTGGGTTTGGTGTGTAATGATTTATTCCATTACACACACCCCACTTACAAAAACTTTGAAATTTTTTTTATATACTTTGCTTCAAAACCAGCCACCCTACTCAATTAGGGTCCTTGTGGGGCTTTTGTGCAATTATATAAAGTTTTGATACTTTTGTGTATTTGCATTTTGACCCAAAAGTTTACGTTTTTACGTAAAGGTCCAAAATCACTAAAAGGACAAATTGTTTTGCTCCTTTAATGAAGTTTTATTTTTTGTGGAAAATTTTGGGTTCTAGTTGTAATTACATGAAGTAGTGGACTTTTGTGTTTTTACAAAGTGACCCCAAAAGTTTAAGTTTTTGCAAAATAGCCCAAAAGTTGAGGTTAATTGCACTATGGCCCAAACAAGTTGAGGTCATAGCATTTTGGCCCAAATTAGGTAGAGAAGAAAATTGTTTTGTCTCTTTAAATGAGAATTGGATTTTCATTTCATTTAGCTCCATTTAAATCAATTCTATGGATACAAAAACCAAATGAAAATGTTGCATTCAAGTTTAATTAGTTAAAGCGTTAATTAATTAAAGAAAGGGTGATTATGAACCTTAGCCTACGATAATTGAGCTATGTGAAAGGCCGTTTCAAATTTGTTTGAACCATGGGAAAGTGTAGATTAAATTTTGGTTGTAATTTGATATGATCAATTGTTGTAAAAGAGCATAAGCTCTTCTTTACTTTAAAGTAATTTGATTTGATCAATTGTTGTAAAAGAGCATAAGCTCTTATTTACTTTGAAGTACTCCTTTCTTGTTTTATTCGATATGCATGAAAATGGAGTAGTTGGGTCCAACGCCCAATAAGACAACACGCCTTAATGTGATTAAACACGTAACTAAAATCAATCTCCATCCCTAGACCGAGATTCAACACTAGGCTCGTGTTTGAATCGAATCAAAGGTTCATAGTCATCCTAAGGCCCTAAGGCAACTATATAGTCCATCAATGAATGCAAACCTTATGTTAGTAGTATCATATACTCTTGCTTTAAAAACCGTTTTAAAAGCTTAGTGGGAGTATTATATACAACTAAATCAATCAAATGGACCAATAGTTGTAATATGACCAAAATGTTTTAATTGGATTAAAATGTATGTTTATATGTGATGAGACCTAAAAACCCTCAACCAAATCAATATTAAGTTGATAAGCGAGAGATGCTTTGAATATCTCTTCGTGGCCTTCCACCGTGGTAGGCTCCAATCGTTTGTGACTTGTACACCGGCTTCACCCTATCATGGGGGAGTACAAAGTGCATGCTTACATTCAGGAGGAGTCTATACGCATATGATGAGGTGAGTGTAGGCAACGAGGATAGCCAACATCGTATCATCGTGAGGTTATTCTTGAACCCCTACACGAACTAAGCATGGTGGGAATAACTTAACTAAGTGCAATAGTGCCAACATCGTATCATCGTGAGGCAACATTCTCTAGAGGCCAAACAAGATGGGTAATTACAAACGTTGTAAATGAGTAAAGCGTTATTCTCTCATCATTATTTTTGCTAACCAACATCGTATCATCGTGAGGTGGGCTTGGTAATGGTGAGCCTCCCATACCCTACTAAGAGTTTCCTCCAAAACTCTCGAATTCCGATGAGGGATATGGAATTTGCCAAAAATAGTGGGTGGTGCTATTTGATTTAAAGACCCGAATCAAATGGCTTAAAATCAATCAATTTATATTCGTTATGTATTTGTTTACCAATATATTTGCAAACGCTATCCAAAATTTGACAAAGAAAAACCAAACGCTTTAATTTCCGGACTTAGTTCTACAATCCCATAGATTGTCTTTAATGGCTTGTAGATGTAACTAAGTAGTCTCATCCTCACAATCTTCCTATTGATAATGTATCAATGGAAGAACATGTTAGATAAGTCTACCATGAAGAGGACAATGCAAACTCTAGTGCTTGTCTCTTTGTTACACGAACAAGGAACTTGAGAAGTAAGCACAAGGGCATGGACACTTTATGTGCCATGATTCTTCACTTACAAATTGTTGTATGAAGAAATGAGAGTTTCCTTGAACAACTCTTGAAAGTTTGTTATTATGTTTAGAACATAATGGTTGGTTGACAAAAATAGTCCATTTATATGGACTTATGATGATTTTGAATCATTGAGTGTTGAAGTGTTAAACCACTTAACGAGACGGAAACTAGGCAAGGACTTCACCTTTGTGTCCCTATCCTAATGGTTCACTAAGTTTATTGTAAACTATATAGTGAACAATAACCGCACGCTCTCCAAATTGTTTGATGTGTATAACACATTTGAAATAAGTTTCAAGAGAGATAGTGGAAGTTTAGGGACCATGACTATTGTAGTCAAAAGGGAAGTCAAATGAAGAAGGCAAAATAACTCCAAGGGAACAAACTTTCTTTATGAAAGGATGGACATTGGAAGGGGTATTTGCAAGAAATGTCTTGCAAGTGTCAAGAACACACTTTTCGAAGGTGTTGTAATATGTTCTTGAAATAGTTCAAAATAGTTGGTTCTTCTACTTGAATGCATGATTCCGTATTAGTAACTATGTTTTACAATTGTTGTAAAAGTGTGCTAATAAAAAGTAGAAGATTAATGAGAGAAGAGAAAGTACTTCACATTCGGAAAGTGAATAAAATATAGATCTCTGCGAAAGCGGATTGTACTTACTTCCTCATATGAACTACCAAAGAAATTGGAAAATACTAAAGATTGTCTTTACATTCCAATTATAAGGAACTTAAATCCATCACTATAGTAGAGATGGATAAATGTTTTGTTTGACAAAAATATTGTTCTTTATTAATCAATAATTAGATTATTGTAATTTAATTGGTTGTCTCTATAGTAGAGATGATGTGGTAGTTTAACTGTTTAGAATACGATGATGCTTAAAACCCAAAAGGTTGCAAGGTAGTGACTAAACCCAACTGAGTTGTGATACCTCTAAAACATAAGTTACGAGTTGGTCATAGATGGATGCTTTGGATCGTTAGATCCGGATCCAATACCTTCTTGTTAAAATTGTATAGAGGCGAAATGTTCGAATCTTTATTCTTTTGGAAAGAAGAAAGAATCACAAAGTTGTTGAGGTTAATTCACTTAGATGTTAGTGGCACTTGTCCACAACAGAATACTACTCATGTTGTATGACATTCACCGAAGATCACTCTCGGTTGGACTATAGTTTATTTTGAATAAACACAAGTCCGAATACTTTGCAAAAGGTTTCAAAGAATTCAAGAAATGTAAGTAGATGAGTAAGACGTCTAAAGTATTTACCTCCTTAGATTTGATCCAAGGAAAAAGTAACACTTTAGATTAATTTCCTTGAAAAATATCAAGGAAAGTAGCATCGTAAGATAATAAATTTCTCCATTAGGAGAAGAAAGAACATAAATAAGATTTAGTTCGTTGGACATTATCAATTACCCATATATATATGATATAGACTTCTAAGACATGTTAGTTGTAAGAAGATCCATCCATCATGGATCTTAGCAAGCTAGTGGGAGCTATAAGCGTCTTATGAGAAAAGATCAATTGTTTGATTTCTCATAAAGATGTAAATGAATCTTTTGTTTACTAGGTTTACAAAAGATTAGTGGGAGTTGATCATATTCCTAAATTAGAATATATATATATACATGATATATATTAATGAAAGGAATTCTTCATCGTTAAAGTTATGACTTTAAACATTCTTTAATGATAGAATGTATATGGGAGACATAGTCTATATACATGGGATGGAAATCTATAATGATAGATTTCAAGATATAATTGGATTATATCAATCCCTAAAATAGACAAGAGATGCTAGGAAGTTTCTCATATGATGATAAACTTCAATTAGAATGACAATTCTAGTGAGACTAGGAAGTTGTTCTTCTCAAATGGAATGTACCCTTTGACTCCCAAAGAAATAATGCGTAAATAGAATCCTTTATGCATACGCAGAAAGGTGATTTATGTATTTCATATTGTATGAAAACATTGATATAAGTCGTACCTAGAACGGTACAAGATGATATCAATGCAAGCCCAGGATCAGAACCATGGCAACTGTTAAGTGAATCCTTAGGTATTTAAGAAATACTAAGGATGGATTCCTCAAGAATGAGGAAGAATTAGAGTAACGTAATGGAAGCGTAAATGTATTAGATTATGAATCTAATCCATCATAGAATATCTCTTCATTATGAATGAAGTGATAAAGAGATATCTCTTTATTATGACTAAAGAGATATTTGGGTGGAAACGTTAAAAGTAAATGACTTTAATGTGTTCCATCATGTATGCAAAATATATTGCCATATAGAAGCTTACAACATTGTTGTTTGGATGGGAAAGTTCATTCATGAACTCTTCATTCGGTTCCAACCAGAAAGTGTATGACACTAATGGGGCGATAGCTCAAGCCAGGGAATCAAGGTCTCATCAAGGTCCGAACTCAAATGAGAGACTGAACCACATGATTGAGAATCATGTATAATGGTGACGTCGTTATTCTCAAGGTTGCTTCTATGGATAACATATAGATATCCATTGTTTAGGCCTACTACTCAGCCATTTATGAAATGAATCACAGAAGAGGTATCATCAATGATGACTAAGCTGATTGGCTCTAGTGCAAGTGGGAGATTGTTGGAAATGTGCCCTAAAACCAATCATATGATGATACTTTACGGACATTTCAAACTAATGTAGTTCATTTCAAACTAATGTAGTTTAAATGTAAAGGGCAAAGATTATTGTTTGAGCCGTCTAATATAAATGTTATATGCTTAAACGATAAGTCCAAGGAATATGTGATTGGAAGAATGCGATCTAAAGAAGTTAGATTCATGAGACCATTCTTTCGTTGACACATCCTAAACGTTCCTGATCATTGGATTGTCAATTGGGCATTGACAGTCCGTTAAGATCAGTACGTGCTATGTCTTCTCTCAGGGAGAGTGACTAGTCTCGAGTCATTGGTGTGTGTGACATCAAGACAAGTACGTAGGTGCTCAATAGAGAATGAGTTCACTGAACACGATCAACGAAGAGTTCTCATATTCATGTCACATGAGAACTCATGGTTGGGATAATGCAAATTAGTCTTTTGACCTGAGGCATCACAGTTGTCTTGTGGTTAGGTCCTTAATCTTTGATTATGTCAAAGTCACTCTATCAGGGTGTCCACGGCATCGTTGGGGTTAAGCCACTTAGCCATGGAGGCAAGTGAATGCGCAACAAGGGATCTCTAACCTTCAAACTGTTTGAGGGAGAATACTCTATGATATGATTTAGAATCTCTGGCCAGAGTATGAATGAGATGTTGGAATGCGTTCCAGATCACATTCAAGGTAATCATATAAGTACAAGATTCACATTGGATAGTAGACATGAATAAACTATCAAACCAAACAATGTGGTCAAGAGTATTGTATTAGAGAAAGACCGTATTGCATTTGTAATCCTAAACTGAATAGGTTCTCCACCTCTTCTGATTAGCTTGGGTAACCATGACATGCTGCTAGGCGTCAACCATGGTTTGTGGAAGCCCTAAAAGTGTATTATCACTAACGGGAGAATTGAAAGTAAGTTTCAATTCACAATCGATTAGAAAGAGTTTTAATCGCCCACTGCCTCGCTAAAGGGAACCTAATGGATCGTTCACCGAGTAAGGTAGAGTTTGAAGAAACAACGGAGATGAGTAAGAATAATTAAATGGTTTAATTATTTATCTAAGGCTAGGATTAATTAATATGTTAATTAATCAAACGAATAAGTTCGTTAAAGACCTTGGGTTAGTTTTGGGCCGCAAGGCCCAATGGGATTTGAATGTCAAGCCCATTAACTCAAGTTGTATGACAACTTGAATAAAACAAAGGGCTTGAAAGCCCAATAAACCTATAGGCTAGCCATGTGTAAAAGAATAGGGCTTTTGGTCCATTAGGTCACTTATTTGAAGGGACTATATAAAGGACTTTATAGCCTAAAATTTACTAAGGGTTATTTTTGGGGGAAAGGATGAGAACACAAGCTCTCCTTTCTCTCTAAAGTTTTGGCCAACCTTGGAGGGATCATCTAGCAATCAAACTCCTCCAAGGTCACTCATTTCTTCTTCATTATGCCTTGGTGATGAATAATTAGAGGTTCTCAATTTTGGGAACTTGGAGAAACCTTTTCATCCATCCAAATCCATGGATCCAAGATGCAAGGAATGAAGGCCCTCTCTTTGGGTGATTAGCCTTTGCTTATGCAAAGAGGAATCTACAAAGGTATTGGTTTCTCAACTCACTTTGTTTTGAGTTGAGTTTTGATTCACCTATCTACTAGGCTTTGAATTTCATGGGTAAATGTTTTGTTTTAAGTGCATACAAGCATGATTCCGCCTTTAATTGTTAATTGCATGCTATTGATGTTGCTTAAATGAACATGTTTTTCACAAATTTTCCTTGAGCTTGGCTGGAATGATTGGAATGCAATCTGAAATGGGATGTGTTGGTGTGAATTTCTGGTACAAAGGGCCTCCTTTGGTCTTCAATTTCGTCCATCTACTTGGCTTCAAGTATATGCAATCCATTTAACGCTCCAAACTACTCCAAAATGCACCAAAATGCACCCTTTTGCATACTTTGCCTTTAGAACCTGAAAACACACAAAAGAAGCATAAAGGACTAAAATAACTAAAGAAACATAACGTAAATGCACGAGAACAAGCCATTTAAGTTGCATGAATATGCTCCTATCAAACACCAAGGGAAGATTCACACAAAACTTAGGGTCAAATTCAAACTTTTTGGACCCTTTCTTCAACATTCAACACTTGTCAGTTTATTCTCAATTATTTTCAACTCCTTTTCTTCTCCTTTTCCACATTTTTTTTGTTTTTTTTTTTTCATGCCCTATTCTTTCTTTGGCACACAAACATACTACATAAATTCCTACAAAAATCCCTTCCCCCACACTTGTTTTTCTGCAATTTTCAGATCGAAAGGAATTCCCTCTAAGTCATGCTTTACTATCCTTTAAGAATTAGGGTTTGGATAGTCCTAATCTAGGCTAGGTAAGGATTATGTGGTTTACAAAGAAAATAGGCGACATGAGGCTCAAAGGGGTTAAACCTACAATACATATGCAAAGGGGGTAAGGCTTTTTGGCTCTGGGTTTAAACTAACCAACTTCATCTTATTATTTGTTATGCTAATCAATTCTATGCTTTGAATGAAATGGGCGTGAGTTCTAGTATTTGGACTATAGTGATGAAAGACATTCTAAATAGTAATCAAGTAAAGAATGATGAGATCATGCAACGACTTTAGAAAACAAGAAATCAAGATTAATAACTCTCCAAATGACGTTTTAGGCTCAAGTCTCTCAGGGTTGTAGCGTTAGTTTGAGTTTCTTCCTTCAAGGATGTTACAAAAACTGATTTTTTTTTCTTTGTGATTACATGTGAATTCGTACATGTCAACTATAACCAAGCATAAACCAAAGAGCATATCAAACTTCCATCCATGTTTGTAACTTTCTTTAATAGTCATGCAATTAAACCAAATCCTCTCATTGTGTTGGAAGGTACCCTAAGACACAAAAACAAAATGACTCTAAAAACAACTCTTTTTGGGTTTTCAAAACTCTCTTTTTCGATTTTTTTTCAAATTTTCGGATTTTCTATTTAAGACTCATAAAAATACTTCAAAACATACTCAAAACAGTTAAAAACAGTGAAAAAAAAACTTTAGAAATGATAGGTGATAAAATCCCACGAATTTGCATGAAAAACACTTTGTTTACCACACCCCCCCCCCCCCAACACACTTAAACCAAACATTGTCCTCAATGTTTTAAGCATAGACTCACAAACAAACAACCAACTAACACAACTAACAAACACCACAAACATGGAAAAATAAAAGCAATAAAGAGTAAGGTTTAGGAACGCAAATTTGGTTATGGAGTGTTGGAGCTTCCTACGGTTTAGGAATGCAAATCTGGTTATGGAGTGTTGGAGCTTCCTAGTTCTTCTCTATTTGCATGGGTTGCCTCCCAAGAAGCGCTTGCTTTAACGTGTTCCAACCGGACGTTTCTTCCTCTTAAGCTTCAATGGGGCCCATGGCATGGAAGCTTGCATCATCCACGACATGCTCTTCAAAGTTCTCATAGTATGGCTTCAAACGATGTCCGTTCACTTTGAACTATTGGCCGGTTTTTAAGCTTTGAATTTGGACTACACCATAAGGAAATACATTAATAACAACAAACGGGCCAATCCACTTAGAACGTAACTTACTTGGAAACAAGTGGAGACGGGAATTAAAGAGTAGCACTTTCTGCCCTAGAACAAATGTCTTGCTACGAATCATCTTGTCATGGAATGCCTTTGACTTCTCCTTGTAAATCAATGCGTTCTCATATGCTTCATCCCTTATCTCCTCAAGCTCGTTCAGTTAAAGCTTCCTATGGATTCCAATGGCATCAGTGTGCTTTGTGCTCCAATACAACAGGAAGATGACATGGTTTCCCATAGATGAGCCAAAATGGGACATTCCAATTGGTGTTTTGTAGGCCGTACGATATGCCCACAATGCATCATTCAAATGCAAGCTCCAATCCTTCCGGTTTGGCCCAACGGTCTTCTCCAAAATTTGCTTGATTTCCCGATTAGAAACATTGGCTTGCCCACTTGTTTGAGGATGATAAGGTGTTGCCACCTTATGTGTGATGTTATATCTCTGGAGCAAAGCTTCAATGGTTCGATTGCAAAAATGTGATCCTCCATCACTTATAAGAACTCTTGGCATTCCAAATCTAGCAAATATGTTAGTTTTGACAAAATCTGCAACCACTTTGGAATCATTAGTACGGGTGGCTTTTGCTTCCACCCATTTCGACACATAATCAACCTCAAATAAAATATAAAGGAAACTATGAGATGAAGGAAAAGGACCCATAAAATCAATACCTAAACATCAAAAATTTTGACACTATGGATAGGTGTCTACGGCATTTGGTCTTTTGGACCTATATTTCCGGTTCTTTGGCAACAATCACATGTTTTGCAAAAAGTTCTTGCATCTTTAAATATAGTAGGCCAATAAAAACCACATTCAAGTACTTTATGTGCTGTCCTTTGAGTGCCAAAGTGACCTCCACATGCATAAGTGTGACAAAACGTTAAAATTGAATTAAACTCCGATTCATGCACACACCTACGAATGATTTGATCCGCGCAATATTTCCACAATTAAGTATCATCCTACACATAAAATGGAGCCTCCCTTTTAAGTTTATCACGTTGGTGTTTATTTAGGTTGCTTGGAATTTGTTTAGACACCAAATAATTCACTAAATTGGCATACCATGGCTCACTTACCTCGATGGACATCAATTGCTCGTCTGGGAATGTCTCTGGGATAAGTACGACTTCTTCTTCATGTACCATGCGGCTCAAGCGGTCAGCCACCATGTTTTCACGTCCTTTCTTGTCCCGGATTTCGATATTGAACTCTTGAAGTAGAAGCATCCAACGAATAAGCCTTGGCTTGGCTTCCTTCTTGGTGAGTAAGTACTTCAACGCTGCATGATCAGTGTAAATTATAACTTTAGTACCAAGTAAATAAGAACAAAATTTATCTAAAGCAAAAACAACAGCAAGAAGTTCTTTTTCCATTGTGGAGTAGTTCAATTGAGCATCATTCAAGGTCCGGGATGCATAATAGATGACATGTGGCTGCTTGTTCTTCCTTAGGCCTAAAACAACTCCTAATGCATAATTCGAGGCATCGCACATAAGCTCAAAAGGAAGGCTCCAATCTGGTGGAACAATGATGGGGGCCGAAGTGAGCATTTCCTTAAGGTGTTTGAAGGCCTTCTCACACTCCTCATCAAACTTGAATGGCACATCTGATAGGAGCATATTTATGTGACTTAGTTAGCTTATTCTTGTTCATTTGTGCTATTATTTCCTAGTTAATGTTGTATTACAACTCATTTTCATGCGTTTGTAGGTCCAAAGGGTTAAAGTACCAAGAAAGTGCATTTTGATGCATTTTGGAGCAGTTTTGGGCACTATGTGGATAGCTTGCATATGGGCCAACATGGATGGACGAATTTGGAGTTCAAAAGGCTAGGAATATGATGAGAAGAGGAAGGAACTAAGCTCAAGACAAAGTGGATAAGGAAGTAGCTCAAAAGAGGAAACCCTATCCAAAACCTTATCTAAAACCTTATCCAACATTATCCAAAACCTTATCTCCTCTTATCCTATCCTAACTTTATCATGTCTTAATCCTAGCTGCAAGTGAACCTAAAAACATGATTTCTAGAAGCCTTATCTAACCCTAAAAGGGTGCCACACCCTTCCCCCTTTTATCTCTTCTAGAAAACCCAAAATTAGCCACAAAACACCTAGTTTCTAAAAGGCCCAATTTTGGACGAATTTCCTAAACCTTTTTCCTTTTGGATTCTGATTTGTTTGGCCTCAGTCCTTGTGGATTTGGGTTACACAAATCCTTTTATGAAACTAATTGGGCCAAACCCTCTCCTAAGTGGATTTAACTTACTTGTGCCGAACCCTAGGGCCCTAATCCATAAAATCTACTAAGTGTAACCCTACTCTAATTAACCCTAGGACTATATAAACATATTTTCAGCCACAAATTCGTACCACGCTATACAGAAAACACCTTGCCGTAACACCCTAGCCTCCATTCTTCATCCTCCATTCACTCCATACACCTCCATACACAACCTGCCGCACCCTACCACCATAATCAGCCATTATTCATCCTTCTAAACAAGAATTCACCATTCAAAACCCCCAAATGCACCACCCACAACTTGTGCCACAGCAAGGAAGAGGAAGGGAAGCTTAGCTGTGCATGCCATTCTGAAGGAAAATTTGTGAAAAACATGTTCATTTAAGCAACATCAATAGCATGCAATTAACAATTAAAGGCGGAATCATGCTTGTATGCACTTAAAACAAAACATTTACCCATGAAATTCAAAGCCTAGTAGATAGGTGAATCAAGACTCAACTCAAAACAAAGTGAGTTGAGAAATCAATACCTTTGTAGATTCCTCTTTGCATAAGCAAAGGCTAATCACCCAAAGAGAGGGCCTTCATTCCTTGCATCTTGGATCCATGGATTTGGATGGATGAAAAGGTTTCTCCAAGTTCCCAAAATTGAGAACCTCTAATTATTCATCACCAAGGCATAATGAAGAAGAAATGAGTGACCTTGGAAGAGTTTGATTACTAGATGATCCCTCCAAGGTTGGCCAAAACTTTAGAGAGAAAGGAGAGCTTGTGTTCTCATCCTTTCCCCCAAAAATAACCCCTTAGTAAATTTTAGGCTATAAAGTCCTTTATATAGTCCCTTCAAATAAGTGACCTGATGGACCAAAAGCCCTATTCTTTTACACATGGCTAGCCTATAGGTTTATTGGGCTTTCAAGCCCTTTGTTTTATTCAAGTTGTCATACAACTTGAGTTAATGGGCTTGACATTCAAATCCCATTGGGCCTTGCGGCCCAAAACTAACCCGAGGTCTTTAACGAACTTATTCGTTTGATTAATTAACATATTAATTAATCCTAGCCTTAGATAAATAATTAAACCATTTAATTATTCTTACTCATCTCCGTTGTTTCTTCAAACTCTACCTTACTCGGTGAACGATCCATTAGGTTCCTTTTAGCGAGGCAGTGGGCGATTAAAATTATTTCTAATCGATTGTGAATTGAAACTTACTTTCAATTCTCCCGTTAGTGATAATACACTTTTAGGGCTTCCACAAACCATGGTTGACGCCTAGCAGCATGTCATGGTTACCCAAGCTAATCAGAAGAGGTGGAGAACCTATTCAGTTTAGGATTCCAAATGCAATACGGTCTTTCTCTAATACAATACTCTTGACCACATTGTTTGGTTTGATAGTTTATTCATGTCTACTATCCCATGTGAATCTTGTACTTATATGATTACCTTGAATGTGATCTGGAACGCATTCCAACATCTCATTCATACTCTGGCCAGAGATTCTAAATCATATCATAGAGTATTCTCCCTCAAACAGTTTGAAGGTTAGAGATCCCTTGTTGCGCATTCACTTGCCTCCATGGCTAAGTGGCTTAACCCCAACGATGCCGTGGACACCCTGATAGAGTGACTTTGACATAATCAAAGATTAAGGACCTAACCACAAGACAACTGCGATGCCTCAGGTCAAAAGACTAATTTGCATTATCCCAACCATGAGTTCTCATGTGACAGGAATATGAGAACTCTTCGTTGATCGTTTTCAGTGAACTCATTCTCTATTGAGCACCTACGTACTTGTCTTGATGTCACACACACCAATGACTCGAGACTAGTCACTCTCCCTGAGAGAAGACATAGCACGTACTGATCTTAACGGACTGTCAATGCCCAATTGACAATCCTATGATCAGGAACGTTTAGGATGTGTCAACGAAAGAATGGTCTCATGAATCTAACTTCTTTAGATCGCATTCTTCCAATCACATATTCCTTGGACTTATCGTTTAAGCATATAACATTTATATGAGACGGCTCAAACAATAATCTTTGCCCTTTACATTTAAACTACATTAGTTTGAAATGAACTACATTAGTTTGAAATGTCCGTAAAGTATCATCATATGATTGGTTTTAGGGCACATTTCCAACAATCTCCCACTGCACCAGAGCCAATCAGCTTAGTCATCATTGATGATACCTCTTCTGTAATTCATTTCATAAATGGCTGAGTAGTAGGCCTAAAAATGGATATCTATATGTTATCCATAGAAGCAACCTTGAGAATAACGACATCACCATTATACATGATTCTCAATCATGTGGTTCAGTCTCTCATTTGAGTTCGGACCTTGATGAGACCTTGATTCCCTGGCTTGAGCTATCGCCCCATTAGTGTCATACACTTTCTGGTTGGAACCGAATGGAGAGTTCATGAATGAACTTTCCCATCCAAACAACAATGTTGTAAGCTTCTATATGGCAATATATTTTGCATACATGATGGAACACATTAAAGTCATTTACTTTTAACGTTTCCACCCAAATATCTCTTTAGTCATAATAAAGAGATATCTCTTTATCACTTCATTCATAATGAAGAGATATTCTATGATGGATTAGATTCATAATCTAATACATTTACGCTTCCATTACGTTACTCTAATTCTTCCTCATTCTTGAGGAATTCATCCTTAGTATTTCTTAAATACCTAAGGATTCACTTGACAGTTGCCATGGTTCTGATCCTGGGCTTGCACTGATATCATCTTGTACCGTTCTAGGTACGACTTATATCAATGTTTTCATACAATATGAAATACATAAATCACCTTTCTGCGTATGCATAAAGGATTCTATTTACGCATTATTTCTTTGGGAGTCAAAGGGTACATTCCCTTTGAGAAGAACAACTTCCTAGTCTCACTAGAATTGTCATTCTAATTGAAGTTTATCATCATATGAGAAACTTCCTAGCATCTCTTGTCTATTTTAGGGATTGATATAATCCAATTATATCTTGAAATCTATCATTATAGATTTCCATCCTATGTATATAGACTATGTCTCCCATATACATTCTATCATTATAGAATGTTTAAAGTCATTACTTTAACGATGAAGAATTCCTTTCATTTTCAAAATATATATCATGTATATATATTCTAATTTAGGAATATGATCAACTCCCACTAATCTTTTGTAAACATAGTAAACAAAAGATTCATTTACATCTTTATGAGAAATCAAACAATTGATCTTTTCTCATAAGACGCTTATGGCTCCCACTAGCTTGCTAAGATCCATGATGGATGGATCTCTACAACTAACATGTCTCAGAAGTATATATCACATATATATATATGGGTAATTGATAATGTCCAACAAACTAAATCTTATTTATGTTCATTCTTCTCCTAATGGAGAAATACATTATCTTACGATGCTACTTTCCTTGATATTTTTCAAGAAAATTAATCTAAAGTGTTACTTTTTCCTTGGATCAAATCTAAGGAGGTAAATACTTTAGACGTCTTACTCATCTACTTACATTTCTTGAATTCTTTGAAACCTTTTGCAAAGTATTCGGACTTGTGTTTATTCAAAATAAACTATAGTCCAACCGAGAGTGATCTTCGGTGAATGTCATACAACATGAGTAGTATTATGTTGTGGACAAGTGCCACTAACATCTAAGTGAATAAACCTCAACAACTTTGTGATTCTTTCTTCTTTCCAAAAGAATAAAGATTCGAACATTTCGCCTCTATACAATTTTAACAAGAAGGTATTGGATCCGGATCTAACGATCCAAAGCATCCATCTATGACCAACTCGTAACTTATGTTTTAGAGGTATCACAACTCAGTTGGGTTTAGTCACTACCTTGCAACCTTTTGGGTTTTAAGCATCATCGTATTCTAAACAGTTAAACTACCACATCATCTCTACTATAGAGACAACCAATTAAATTACAATAATCTAATTATTGATTAATAAAGAACAATGTTTTTGTCAAACAAAACATTTATCTATCTCTACTATAGTGACGGATTTAAGTTCCTTAAAATTGGAATGTAAAGACAATCTTTAGTATTTTCCAATTTCTTTGGTAGTTCATATGAGGAAGTAAGTACAATCCGCTTTCGCAGAGATCTATATTCGATTCACGTTTGGAATGTGAAGTACTTTCTCTTCTCTCATTTAATCTTCTACTTCTTATTAGCACACTTTTACAACAATTGTAAAACATAGTTACTAATACGGAATCAAGCATTCAAGTAGAAGAACCAACTGTTTTGAACTATTTCAAGAACATATTACAACACCTTCGAAAGGTGTGTTCTTGACACTTGCAAGACATTTCTTGCAAATACCCCTTCCAATGTCCATCCTTTCATAAAGAAAGTTTGTTCCCTTGGAGTTATTTTGCCTTCTTCATTTGACTTCCCTTTTGACTACAATAGTCATGGTCCCTAAACTTCCACTATCTCTCTTGAAACTTATTTCAAATGTGTTATACACATCAAATGATTTGGAGAGCGTGCGGTTATTGTTCACTATATAGTTTACAATAAACTTAGTGAACCATTAGGATAGGGACACAAAGGTGAAGTCCTTGCCTAGTTTCCGTCTCGTTAAGTGGTTTAACACTTCAACACTCAATGATTCAAAATCATCATAAGTCCATATAAATGGACTATTTTTGTCAACCAACCATTATGTTCTAAACATAATAACAAACTTTCAAGAGTTGTTCAAGGCAACTCTCATTTCTTCATACAACAATTTTTAAGTAAAGAATCATGGCACATAAAGTGTCCATGCCCTTGTGCTTACTTCTCAAGTTCCTTGTTCGTGTAACAAAGAGACAAGCACTAGAGTTTGCATTGTCCTCTTCATGGTAGACTTATCTAACATGTTCTTCCATTGATACATTATCAATAGGAAGATTGTGAGGATGAGACTACTTAGTTACATCTACAAGCCATTAAAGACAATCTATGGGATTGTAAAACTAAGTCCGGAAATTAAAGCGTTTGGTTTTTCTTTGTCAAGTTTTGGATAGCGTTTGCAAATATATTGGTTAACAAATACATAACGAATATAAATTGATTGATTTTAAGCCATTTGATTCGGGTCTTTAAATCAAATAGCACCACCCACTATTTTTGGCAAATTCCATATCCCTCATCGGAATTCGAGAGTTTTGGAGGAAACTCTTAGTAGGGTATGGGAGGCTCACCATTACCAAGCCCACCTCACGATGATATGATGTTGGTTAGCAAAAATAATGATGAGAGAATAACGCTTTACTCATTTACAACGTTTGTAATTACCCATCTTGTTTGGCCTCTAGAGAATGTTGCCTCACGATGATACGATGTTGGCACTATTGCACTTAGTTAAGTTATTCCCACCATGCTTAGTTCGTGTAGGGGTTCAAGAATAACCTCACGATGATACGATGTTGGCTATCCTCGTTGCCTACACTCACCTCATCATATGCGTATAGACTCCTCCTGAATGTAAGCATGCACTTTGTACTCCCCCATGATAGGGTGAAGCCGGTGTACAAGTCACAAATGATTGGAGCCTACCACGGTGGAAGGCCACGAAGAGATATTCAAAGCATCTCTCGCTTATCAACTTAATATTGATTTGGTTGAGGGTTTTTAGGTCTCATCACATATAAACATACATTTTAATCCAATTAAAACATTTTGGTCCTATTACAACTATTGGTCCATTTGATTGATTTAGTTGTATATAATACTCCCACTAAGCTTTTAAAACGGTTTTTAAAGCAAGAGTATATGATACTACTAACATAAGGTTTGCATTCATTGATGGACTATATAGTTGCCTTAGGGCCTTAGGATGACTATGAACCTTTGATTCGATTCAAACACGAGCCTAGTGTTGAATCTCGGTCTAGGGATGGAGATTTATTTTAGTTACGCGTTTAATCACATTAAGGCGTGTTGTCTTATTGGGCGTTGGACCCAACTACTCCATTTTCATGCATATCGAATAAAACAAGAAAGGAGTACTTCAAAGTAAATAAGAGCTTATGCTCTTTTACAACAATTGATCAAATCAAATTACTTTAAAGTAAAGAAGAGCTTATGCTCTTTTACAACAATTGATCATATCAAATTACAACCAAAATTTAATCTACACATTCCCATGGTTCAAACAAATTTGAAACGGCCTTTCACATAGCTCAATTATCGTAGGCTAAGGTTCATAATCACCCTTTCTTTAATTAATTAACGCTTTAACTAATTAAACTTGAATGCAACATTTTCATTTGGTTTTTGTATCCATAGAATTGATTTAAATGGAGCTAAATGAAATGAAAATCCAATTCTCATTTAAAGAGACAAAACAATTTTGTTCCCTACCTAATTTGGGCCAAAATGCTATGACCTCAACTTGTTTGGGCCATAGTGCAATTAACCTCAACTTTTGGGCTATTTTGCAAAAACTTAAACTTTTGGGGTCACTTTGTAAAAACACAAAAGTCCACTACTTCATGTAATTACAACTAGAACCCAAAATTTTCCACAAAAAATAAAACTTCATTAAAGGAGCAAAACAATTTGTCCTTTTAGTGATTTTGGACCTTTACGTAAAAACGTAAACTTTTGGGTCAAAATGCAAATACACAAAAGTATCAAAACTTTATATAATTGCACAAAAGCCCCACAAGGACCCTAATTGAGTAGGGTGGCTGGTTTTGAAGCAAAGTATATAAAAAAAAATTTCAAAGTTTTTGTAAGTGGGGTGTGTGTAATGGAATAAATCATTACACACCAAACCCACTATAATTTCTTTAATTTTTCAAAATAAATATCTAATTTATTTAAACATAAGAAATATTTAAAAACAAAAACTTTATGAAATAAATCAAAACTTTGAATCAAAACACCAAACCTTTTGTTCTTGGCAAGAACATATCAAGAACAATGAAGAACATTCATGAAAACCCATAAGAGCTCCATGAACATTCTTCACCCAAATACTTCCCAAAACCACTCAAACTTAAGGGAAATAACATACAACCATACTAGGGTACATAGGGGTTCCAAAAGTCACTTTAAAACACTTTTAACAAGTCAAACAAGAACCCAAAATTCCACCCTTTGGATTTGGCCGAATTTCCCCAAAAACATGGCACCAAATTTTAGCTCCAAAATTCATGCTCATATGAACTACATCTACAACATTTGAGATGGCAAATTTTCTAACAAAATTTACATTCAAAGAAGCAAGAATAAAGCTTGTAACAATTACAACATTCAAATCACAAACTATGAACTACAAAACCCAAAAGGATTCACCAACTACTAGACTTAGGCTCTTGATACCACTTGAAGGAAAATTTGTGAAAAACATGTTCATTTAAGCAACATCAATAGCATGCAATTAACAATTAAAGGCGGAATCATGCTTGTATGCACTTAAAACAAAACATTTACCCATGAAATTCAAAGCCTAGTAGATAGGTGAATCAAGACTCAACTCAAAACAAAGTGAGTTGAGAAATCAATACCTTTGTAGATTCCTCTTTGCATAAGCAAAGGCTAATCACCCAAAGAGAGGGCCTTCATTCCTTGCATCTTGGATCCATGGATTTGGATGGATGAAAAGGTTTCTCCAAGTTCCCAAAATTGAGAACCTCTAATTATTCATCACCAAGGCATAATGAAGAAGAAATGAGTGACCTTGGAGGAGTTTGATTACTAGATGATCCCTCCAAGGTTGGCCAAAACTTTAGAGAGAAAGGAGAGCTTGTGTTCTCATCCTTTCCCCCAAAAATAACCCCTTAGTAAATTTTAGGCTATAAAGTCCTTTATATAGTCCCTTCAAATAAGTGACCTAATGGACCAAAAGCCCTATTCTTTTACACATGGCTAGCCTATAGGTTTATTGGGCTTTCAAGCCCTTTGTTTTATTCAAGTTGTCATACAACTTGAGTTAATGGGCTTGACATTCAAATCCCATTGGGCCTTGCGGCCCAAAACTAACCCGAGGTCTTTAACGAACTTATTCGTTTGATTAATTAACATATTAATTAATCCTAGCCTTAGATAAATAATTAAACCATTTAATTATTCTTACTCATCTCCGTTGTTTCTTCAAACTCTACCTTACTCGGTGAACGATCCATTAGGTTCCTTTTAGCGAGGCAGTGGGCGATTAAAACTCTTTCTAATCGATTGTGAATTGAAACTTACTTTCAATTCTCCCGTTAGTGATAATACACTTTTAGGGCTTCCACAAACCATGGTTGACGCCTAGCAGCATGTCATGGTTACCCAAGCTAATCAGAAGAGGTGGAGAACCTATTCAGTTTAGGATTACAAATGCAATACGGTCTTTCTCTAATACAATACTCTTGACCACATTGTTTGGTTTGATAGTTTATTCATGTCTACTATCCAATGTGAATCTTGTACTTATATGATTACCTTGAATGTGATCTGGAATGCATTCCAACATCTCATTCATACTCTGGCCAGAGATTCTAAATCATATCATAGAGTATTCTCCCTCAAACAGTTTGAAGGTTAGAGATCCCTTGTTGCGCATTCACTTGCCTCCATGGCTAAGTGGCTTAACCCCAACGATGCCGTGGACACCCTGATAGAGTGACTTTGACATAATCAAAGATTAAGGACCTAACCACAAGACAACTGTGATGCCTCAGGTCAAAAGACTAATTTGCATTATCCCAACCATGAGTTCTCATGTGACATGAATATGAGAACTCTTCGTTGATCGTGTTCAGTGAACTCATTCTCTATTGAGCACCTACGTACTTGTCTTGATGTCACACACACCAATGACTCGAGACTAGTCACTCTCCCTGAGAGAAGACATAGCACGTACTGATCTTAACGGACTGTCAATGCCCAATTGACAATCCTATGATCAGGAACGTTTAGGATGTGTCAACGAAAGAATGGTCTCATGAATCTAACTTCTTTAGATCGCATTCTTCCAATCACATATTCCTTGGACTTATCGTTTAAGCATAAAACATTTATATGAGACGGCTCAAACAATAATCTTTGCCCTTTACATTTAAACTACATTAGTTTGAAATGAACTACATTAGTTTGAAATGTCCGTAAAGTATCATCATATGATTGGTTTTAGGGCACATTTCCAACACATTCAACCTGGAATTGCTGGAACGTTTAGATGTAATCTTTCTTGTGTTTTCGATGTTTAATTTCAAGAATCTTTGCTTTGCGAGTATGAGGAACTAATCCCCTTTTGGCTAGGGGGAATTTCGAAACCATGGCTATATTTGCATTATGATTTGATTACTTTCATTTGTGATTTCATGAATTGTGAATTCAATTTACTTATCTATTTGAATTAAAACTTGTTTATGTATATGAATTGAGAGTGCACGCTTAATTTGCATGCATAAATTTGATGCTAGGGTATAAGGAAACTTCACCTAATCGTTGAGAACTTATATTCATAAGTAGTAAAGGTTGTTAGTCACAATCATGTTAAGTAAATTCTTGGCATAAGTATCATGCGCTTTCATAGTTACGAATGCCTTGTCAACACTTATGATTTCCATAGAGTCTAATGATCTTTGATTGTTTTTCTATTATGCGCTTTCATATAGAGAACTTTTGAGGAATAATTTGATTGCAATGCGCTAATTCCATTCAATTCAATGACCTAAGGGAAATCTGGGAGTTAATTTAAGCGTACCTAATTAACTTGGGGTGTTGAGGTTCATGATTCATTGAATAAGCAATTGGAGATTGTTTTGTATGCAAGTATGCCATGTGTGAAGAAAAACCTCCTAGCTAGCCCACTATCCACTTAATTCCATCAAATTCGTCCAAATCTGCCAGTTTAAAGTTTTGTCTTGTTTATTTTATTTTCGTCCAAAATCAAATCCCCATTTATTTTAGAGTGTCTAATTAGTTAGAATATGTTTTGGATTGTGTTTTCAAGTGTTTTGAGTCAAGTTAGAATCAAATTTCGTCCAAATTTGTGTTTAGAGTCAAATCTGCCCAGTTTGTGTTTTTTAGGCAGTTTTGAGTGTTTTTAGCTTATTTTGAGTCTTGTGAACTTGTTTTGAGTCTTTTAAGTTGAGTTAAGTGTTTTAAAGTCTAGTTTTATCTATTTGAGTCAATTTAAAGTGTTTAGCAATCCCTCATAATCCCCAGTTTAAGAACGATCCCTACTTACTTATATGCTACAATTGTCAAAAGAGGGTTAATTTGTGTGTTAAGTTAATTTTCACATCAACATCCTTTTGGAGAAGTCGGCAAAGAGGGTTGGAAATTTTGGAAAAGTCCTTGATGAATCGCCTATAGAATCCTGCATGTCCAAGAAAAGAACGAACCTCTCTAACCGAAGTAGGAGAGGTAGCGTACAAGATCTATTTTTGATTTATCAACCTCAATCCCTTTGGCCAAAATTATATGCCCTAAAACTATGCCTTGTTTTACCATGAAATGACATTTTTTCCAATTTAAAACAAGGTTAGTTTCAATGCTTCGTTCTAAGATTAAAGTGAGATTATGTAAACAATCGTCAAATGAATCACCAAATACACTAAAATCATCCATAAAAACTTCAATTATTTTCTCCACAAAATCTGAAAATATACTCACCATGCATCTTTGAAAGGTGGCAGGTGCATTGCATAAACCGAATGGCATGCAATGATAAGCAAAAGTACCAAAAGGACACGTGAAAGTGGTCTTTTCTTGTTCATCCAGAGCTATGACAATTTGATTATATCCCGAATACCCATCAAGAAAACAATAAAAAGAATGACTGGCTAACCTTTCAAGCATTTGATCAATGAACGGCAAAGGGAAGTGGTCCTTCCTTGTGGTGGTGTTGAGCTTCCTATAATCGATGCAAACTCTCCAACCCATTTGGATACGTGTTGGCACAAGCTCATTCTCGGCGTTCTTCACCACTGTCACTCTGGATTTCTTTGGCACTACTTGAATTGGTGAAACCCAACGGCTATCCGAGATAGGATAAATCACTCCACAATCAAGTAATTTGATAACCTCCTTCTTCATAACTTCCATCATTGAAGGGTTGAGCCGACTGATAGGAGCATATTTAGGCGACTTACTTAGCTTGTTTTTGTGCATTTATGTTGTTAATTCATAGTTGTTTTAGTAGTTTAAGCTATTTTCGTTTGTTTTTAGGTCCTAATGGCAAAGGGAGCAAGAAAGTGCATTTTGAGGCTATTTGGAGCATTTTTGGGCATGGATTGGATAGCTTAACCATGGAGCCAAGAGGATGGACGAAATTGAAGGCCACTTATGCACTTTAGGACATAAAACAAAGGGCCTAGCCCAATCAAACAAAGCCTTAGAACCAGAAATTCCCATACACACACCAACACACCCTAGTTGTCATTCCACATGCATTCCCCTTGCATTTCCAGCCACCATTCACTCTTTATTCCACATGCATTCATCATCACACACCCTAGCTGCCATTCACATGCATTCACATGCATCATAACCCCAAAACCATCAAGAAATCAACCTTGCCGTGGCTACCTTTGCTTTCCAGCTTTCCCCTTGTGCAATTCCAGCATTCCACTTCATCATTCCAGCCACCAAGACATTATTCCTTCATCATTACACCACATTCCAGCCTTGCCATGCATAACCCACCACAGAAATCATCACATGCACCCAAACAAGTCTTTGCCGTGGGTTTTCTGTGCAATTCCAGCACCTACACACCTTGCCACATGCAATTCCAGCTTTCACATGCTTTCCTAGCTGTTTTTCCATCATTAACTAGCCACATGCATCCTAAACAAACAGCCATATACACCTCCATTCCTCCTATAAAAACCCTTGCATTCCCATTACAAAAACACACCTCATTTCATACACAACACACCACAAACACACCATCACACAAGTCTTGCCGTGCCTTCTCCCTTACCATCTTCTCCTCCATTCAATTCCATTTCCACCACTCCCCACTCCATTCCACATACAAACACCAAACCAACAACATCCCTTAGACCTTATGCTACAACGAAGAGGAGGAGAAGAGTGCCTAAACGTTCATACAATTCAAGTTTGAGTTGTTAGAATTTTTAGGTGTTGCTTTTCCTCGATTTCAATGTTTAATTTCAATTCTCTTTGTCTTGTACGTATGAGGAACTAAACCCCCCCTTGGCTAGGGGGGATTCGAAATACATGTTTATGCTTGCAATATGATTTGATTACTTCTAATTGCGTTTCATAAGTTGTGGATTCAATTTGTTTAACTATTTGATTGATAACCTATTTATGTATGTTTATTGAGAGTGCACGCTTAATTTTCATGCATGAATATGACGCTAGAATATAAGTGAGTTTCACCTAATAGTTATGAACTTATATTCACAAGTAGTGGAGGTTGCTTATAAACAATCGCGTTAAGTAAATTCTTGGCATAAGTTTCATGCAATCATAGTAACGAATGCCTCGTCAACACTTATGGTTTTCAAAGAACTTAATGATTCTTGCTTGTATCTCTATTATGCAATTCATGTAGGGAACTTGTGGGGAATGCTTTGGGTTGTCGTATGCAATCATCCAATTCATAAACTTAAGGAAAACTTGACGGTTAATTTAAACGGACCTAATTAACCCAGGGTGTTGAGAATTCATGGTTTATTGAAAAGCAATTAGAAATCATTTTGTATGCAAGTATAACATGTGTGGAGATGAACCCCTTAGCTAGCTTCCCATCCATTCATTTCCGTCAAATTCGTATTTACAATTTGTTTTCTTTACAATCTATCCATTTTAGTTTAAATTCGTCCAAACCTCAATCCCCCCCCATACTTTGTTTAGTCTTAGTCTTAATCTATCTTATTTTTGAGTTTTGCATTCTTTGAATCTAGTATAGTGTTTGAAACTTGTTTTTACGTTTTTGAGTCAAATCCAAGTGATTAACAATCCCTCCTAATCCCCGGTCCAGAACGATCCCTACTTACATACTTACTACAATTGACAAAAAGAGGGTTTAATTTGTGTGCGTATAATTCTCGCATCACCGACGTTGAGCCTCTCGAGTTGGTTTAGCCTGCTCATCTTGAAGTATGCGATGCATGCATGTTATAGGGCTAATTCCCTTCATATCGGCCAAGGTCCATCCTATGGCTGTTTTGTGCTCTTTCAACACTCGAATCAATTTGGCCTCCTCCATTGCCGTGAGTGATGAAGAGACAATGACGGGCAATGTCTCTTTGTCTCCCAAATAGACATACTTCAAGTGACTTGGCAATGGTTTAAGTTCAAGAACGGGTGCCTGAATCACTGAAGGTAACAACTTGTTAGTAGAAATGGGAATTGAAATTGGGTTTGGGGGCTTATTTTGATGTTGTGGTGATAATTCAAGTGAAGCCACCATCTCGGCAATGTCATCATCATGTACGGCCAGGTTGGGGGTTAAACCCAACCCTTCGGCAATTGTGGTTTCAAGTGGGTCTTTGTCCAACGAATCAAGAAAATCCTGCGCCAATGACTCAAGTATATCAATAGAGAAACAAGAATGATTGTCTTTAGGATATTTAATAGTTTCAGAAAGATTGAAATCAATAACTTCCCCATCAAATTCCATCGTTAAAGTTCCTTTGAACACATCGATCTTGGTGCGGGCTGTTTTCATGAAAGGTCTCCCAAGTAGGATCGGCAATGGTGTAGAATGGGTTGAATCCTCCATGTCAAGCACGTAAAAGTCCGCCGGAAAGATCAAATTGTTAACCTGCACCAACACATCTTCCAAAACTCCTTTTGGATAGGCATTAGAACGATTGGCCAATTGAATAATCACACCATTGTTTTTAAGCTCTCCTAAGTTCATAGATGCATAAATTGAGTAAGGCATGACATTAATTGAAGCTCCTAAATCTAGCATAGCATGTTCAAATTTAGTATTTCCAATAACACAAGGAATTGTAAAACTACCCGGATCTTTGCATTTAGGTGGTAGTTTTCTAAGTAACACCGCCGAAACATTCTCACTTACCTGGACCACCTCTTTGTTCAAAATCCTCTTTCTTGTTGTACAAAGCTCTTTCAAAAATTTCGTATACTTAGGAACTTGCTTGATTGCATCAAGGAGTGGAATATTGACTTGAACTTTCCTAAAGGTTTCCAGAATGTCCTTCTCATTCTCTTCTTTCTTTGATTGCCTAAATCTGCTAGGGAAGGGCATATTTAGTGGAATAGAACTTGATAAAGTTGAATTTGGACTTACCTTAGGGGTGTTGGACGGTTTTGGGGTGGTAGATAGCTGTGGCAAGGTTTGTTCCACCCTTGCCGTGGCCTTTATTCCTTGTTCCTCTTCTTCTTGACTTGTTTTGGACGGTTTTGGGGTGGTTCCAACCTCCTTACCACTTCTCAACGTGATTGCCTTGGCAAATTCGAACCCTCCCTTTGGATTGACAATGGTTGAGCTAGAGAGCTTGCCTTGGTCTCGGAATTATCCTACAAAGTCCGCAATCTGCCCAATTTGCTTCTCCAAGTGGTCCACCTTTTTGTCTTGGTTTTGCATGGGTTTTTCTTGATTTTGCAATGCTTTGTTTTGATTCTCTTACCCCTGAGACAAATTGGTAAGTAACTTAAGAAGTGTATCATTGTCCAAAGACGTACCTTGATTGTTTTGGGTAGGTTGTGCTTGGTTTGGATTGGGGCCGAATGGCTTGGTGTAGAATTCAGGGTTTGTTGTCTAAAGCCTTCTTGTTGTGGAGGCTGTTGAGGCTCCCTCCACTTGAAATTTGGGTGATCTCTCCAACCCAGATTATATGTGTTGGAATATGAATAATTTCTTGGCTGATTTTGGCTTGGAAATCCAATGGCATTTGCACTCTCCCATCCCCCATTCTCAATCAATTGAGGGCACTTGTCCGAAGGGTGTCCTTGGATAGAACATACGCCACATGCACTTGGTCCTTGTATCCTCATTCCTTCGGCCATCTGAGACACAATAGAAGTAAGATTAGCTAATTGAGATTGAATGTTGGATTGCGAACTTACCTCATTCACTTGCTGTCGTGAGGTGTCTCTTTGTCCAACACCTTCATATTGTTGTGCATTCAAGGCTCTATTTGCAATTAAAACCTTGCCAGCTACGGGTGTTTTGTCAACCAAAGCACCTCTTGTCGAGGCATCTAGCATTTGTCTCTCAATTGGAAGGAGTCCTTCGTAAAAGTATTGAATTAGAAGCTCTTCTTTCATTTGGTGTTGAGGGTATGATGCAACTAGAGTCTTGAAACGTTCATAATATGCCAGAAAAGACTCCCCTTGGTCTTGTTGAATGCCACTAATTTTCTTCCTTAAAAGAATCACTCTTGAAGTTGGGAAGAATTTCTCTAAGAATGCCCGCTTCATGCTTTCCCAAGAAGTGACGGTTCCGGGTGCCAATTCGTATAGCCAATCTTTAGCCTTTTCTAAAAGGGAGAATGGAAAAGCCTTCATCTTCAAAATGTTCCCATCAACATTGATGGGTGTCATGCTTGAACATACCACTTCAAACTCCTTGAGATGCTCGTTTGGATCTTCCATGGACAAACCATGGTACTTGGGAATGTGATGCAACAAGCTAGACTTCAATTCGAACTCATCGGTCTTGCCTTGGGCGGCCATAGGATATTGAATGCACAAGGGCACGGCATTGTCTAGTCCTGAGGCCGAAAGTTCTTTAATTGTTCGATTGTCCGCCGCCATGCTTTCTTCTTCTTCAAATTTAGATTCGGAATCTGAACTTGAACTAGGTGGATTAGGTTCCGGTTGCTTCCTCTTTCTTCTCAAAGTTCGTTCAAAATCGTTGTCAAAATCCAATATGTTTGCACAAATAGGTTGAGAACGACGAGTCATAAACTAGTACCTGAAAATAAAGAACACAACCAAATCAGCAATCAATTTTAAAGGCAGGGCAAACTTAAAAAAAAAAATAACACAAAGACACTACACAAACAAAAGGGATTAGCAAGTTTGCTAATCCCCTGCAACGGCGCCAAAATTTGATGTGAAAATTAACTTGACACACAAATTAAATCCTATTTGTGACAATTGTAGTAGATATGTAAGTAGGGATCGTTCTAGACAGGGGATTAACTGGGGATGCTAATCAACACAATTAAAACTTAAAAACACTAATTTAGACTCTATAGACTCAAAACTAACTTTACACACTTAAAACAGCAAACAATAATAAAAAAGACTCAATTTTAGACACAATAAGTGTTTTGGACGAAAATAGGACTTGACTTGACTCCAAAAACTCAAGGAAAACAAGTTTTGACTCAAATATGAAGACTAAGTGAAATGGGGATTGTTTTTGACGAATTTTAAACTTAAAACAAAAACTTTATAGAAAACACTTTTGAAAAACGAATTTAAATGAAATAAATGGGTGAAAGGCTAGTTAGAGGGTCCTTCTCCACACATGATATATGCATACAAACCAATGTCCAGTTATTATTCCTTTAGATTATGAATGACAACGCCCCAAATTAGTTGCATCGCACAACTAACCCTCAAGCTTTCCTTATTTTATTGAATTGAATGAAAACACATTACAACCAAATTATCTTTTTCAAGTTCTTTATATGAGACGCATAACAAAGATCCATATCAAAAGTCATTAAGTTTTGTGAAAACTATAAGCATTGACAAGGCATTCATCACTATGAAACGCATGAGACTCATACCAAGGATTTACTTAACGCGATTGTGACTAGCAACCTCCACTACTTGTGAATATAAGTGAATAACTATTACGTGAAACCCCCTTATACTCTAGCATCAAATTCATGCATGCAAACAAAGTGTTAACCCCCAACCCACATACATAAACCAGTTTTAATAACTTAGATAAGAAAATCACATTCATGCCTTAAGAAATAGTAACCAAACATAATCAATTCATATAAAACATATAATCATGGCTTCGAATTCCCCTCCAACTAAAAAGAAGTTAGTTCCTCATGTTCGCAAAACAAAGATAATTAAATTTAAACATTGAACTAAGACTAAGGATAGAAAGAACCAAGAAAATGCTCCACACTCCAATGGCATGCACAACACTCCTTTGGATGGCAGATTGCACAAGTCCTCCTCTCCTTCCTTCCTTGCTTGCGGCACTAGGGTGATGTTGTGTAGATTGTGGTGTTTTATGGTTGAAACTATGAATGAATGAATGAGTGAATGGATGATTTAAAGGGTGCGGCATAGGGTTGTATATATAGGCTAATTATGCACACTTAGTGAAGGAAAAGGATTGCACAATCCCATGGAAGAAGGGTTAAGTCTAGGTAGAAACCAAAGGGGAATGGGATAGGTAGTGCACGGCTAGGTTTAAGGGTCTTCTAGAAGGATAGGTGCGGCACACATGTAGGGAGAAGATAAGGTGTTCTAGAAAGAGTGTTTAGGGCAAATTCCTAAACCTAAAGGGACAAGGACATATGATATAGGTGTAGACGAAGGATTACAACTCCTAAACCTATAAGGAATGGTCCACATGCAGCAAACAAATGGATAAAGCTTCTAGAAACTAAAATAGGTGTTTAACTGTGTAATTAATCCCCTCTAATTAGCTAGATTTAAGTCTTAACCTGATTTGGATAGGATAGGACAAGATAATGTTAGAGTTAGGAAAGGATAAGGTTGGATAAGATAGGATAAGATAAGGTTGGATAAGGTTCCTTATTTCTTTCTACTTCCTTATCTTGTTTGCATTAGGACTTCATCCACCAGATTTGTAGCCTTTCCTAGCCCTTCTTGACTTCAATTTCGTCCATCCTCTTTGCTCCATGGTTAAGCTATCCAATCCATGCCCAAAAATGCTCCATTTAGCTTCAAAACGCCCTTTCTTGCTCCTTTTGCCATTAGGACCTAAAAACATACGAAAATAGCTTAAAAGACTAAAATAAATAGTAATTAACACACTAAATGCAAGGAAACAACATAACTAAGTAGCATAAATATGCTCCTATCACTATTCTAAAATTCGCCCAAATAACTCCTTAGCGTTTGTTTTGAGTCTATTTGCTAGTATTGTGCTGTTTAGAGTCTGTTTAGTGTGTTTTAAGTTTTTAGTGTCTGGTGATAGAAGCATATTTAAGCGACTTACTTAGCTTGTTTTCGTGCATCTATGTTGGTAATTCATAGTTATTTTAGTCCTTTATGCTTCTTTTGTGTGTTTTCAGGTTCTAAGGGCTTAGGGAGCAAGAAAGTGCATTTTGAGGCTATTTGGGGCACTTTTGGGCATGGATTGGATAGCTTAATCATGGAGCAAAGAGGATGGACGAAATTGAAGCCTTGTATGCTCTTTGGGGACATCAAACAAAGGGCCTAGCCCAATCAAACAAATCCTTTGAGCCATGGAAAACCTCTAGCCCAATCAAACATATTATGCCATGCAAACCAACCTATTTTAGACCCATTCTATGTACTTAAACCCTAGCCTTTTAAACTAGCCTTATTATCTCATCTCATTCACAACACAACACACCACAAACACTTCCTTAGCCTTGAGTTTCTCTCCCTTAGAATCCAAAAACCATCTTCCACTTCCATCACTCCTCACTTCATTCCACACTTCCATCCCCCCAACCAACTATCCCTAGACCTTATGCTACAATGAAGAGGAAGATAAGAGGGCCTAAACGTTCATACAATTCAAGTTTGAGTTGTTGGAATGTTTAGGCGTTTCTTTGATTTCAATGTTTAATTTCAATTCTCTTTGTTTTGTACGTATGAGGAACTAAACCCCCTTTAGCTAGGGGGTGATTCGAAATATATGTTTATGCTTGCATTATGATTTGAGTACTTTTAATTACGTTTCATAAGTTGTGAATTCAATTTGTTTAACTATTTGATTGATAACCTATTTATGTATGTTTATTGAGAGTCGACGCTTAATTTTCATGCATGAATTTGACGCTAGAATATAAGTGAGTTTCACGTAATAGTTATGAACTTATATTCACAAGTAGTGGAGGTTGCTTATAAACAATCGCGTTAAACAAATTCTTGGCATAAGTTTCATGCAGACATAGTAACGAATGCCTCGTCAACACTTATAGTTTTCATGTTGCTTAGTGATTCTTGCTTGTATCTATATTATGCAATTCATGTGGGGAACTTGTGAGGAATGCTTTGGGTTGTCGTATGCAATCATCCAATTCATTAACTTAAGGAAAACTTGACGGTTAATTTAAGCGGACCTAATTAACCCGGAGCGTTGAGAATTCATGGTTTATTGAAATGCAATTAGAAATCTTTTTATTATGCAAGTGTAACATGTGTGGAGATGAACCCCTTAGCTAGCCATCCTATCCATTCATTTCCGTCAAATCCGTATTTACAATTTGTTTAGTTTATTAACTTGTTTCGTTATTTCAATTTTCGTCAAACCTCAACCCCCCTTTTGCTTTAATGTTCAATTTAGTTAGAAATCAATTTAGTTTGTGTTTTTAAAGTATTTTGAGTCTTTTGGTTTGTCTTAGTGTTTTAACGTTTAGTTCACATTCTTTGAGTCTAGTTTAGTGTTTTATATTGTTTTTACGTTATTGAGTCAGTTTCCAAGAGATTAACAATCCCTCCTAATCCCCGGTCCAGAACGATCCCTACTTATACTTATACTAGAATTGACAAAAAGAGGGTTTAATTTGTGCGCGGATAATTCTCACATCAAATTTTGGCGCCGTTGCCGGGGATTAGCAACTTTGCTAATCCCTTGGATTGTTTTATTTTCGTTTGTTTTTATTTTTCTAGATTCTTAAATTTGTTTTGTTTCTTGTTTTAGGTACTAGTTCATGACTCGGAGTTCTCATCCGATTCGTGAACATATCCTGGAGTGATTGGGTTCTTCGTCCGGCTGCAAGACGTAAAAGAAAGCGCTACTTGGGAGGCAACCCAATACAGTAAATAAAACAAAGCTTGTTCATTGATTTTTCAATAAATTACAATTGTATCTAAACATGGCAGAAAGATGGAGCCTTTACAAAGGTTGAGTACGTGAGGCCCCACTACGTGGCAACACTCTCGGAGCAAGAGGCATCGGAGCAGGAGGCATCGGAACAGGAGGTCTCGGAGCAGAAGGCTGATGTGAGAATTACTTGACACTCAAATTAAACCCTCGTTTGACAATTGTAGTAGAATGGATAAGTGAGGGATCGTTCTGGACCGGGGATTAGGAGGGATTGTTAATCACTTGGATTTTGACTCAAAAACGTAAAAACAATATAAAACACTAAACTAGACTCAAAGAATGTGAAACTAAACGTTAAAACATTAAGACAAACCAAAAGACTCAAAATTCTTTAAAAACACAAACTAAATTGATTTCTAACTAATTTGACAATAAAGTAAAGGGGGGATTGTGTTTGGACGAGATTAAATTAAATGGACAAATTGTAATTAAAGGCAAAACGTAAATATGAATGAGATGAAAATATGGATGATGGAACAGCCAAGGGGTTCATCTCCACACATGTTATACTTGCATACAAAATTGATTCTCAGTTGGTCTTTCGATAAATTATGAAACTCAACACTCCGGATTAATTAGGTCCGCTTAAATTAACCGTCAAGTTTTCCTTAAGTTAATGAATTGGATGGGTTTGCGCAACGCAATTCACAACATTCTCCAAAAGTCCTTTACGTGAACAGCACAATAAAGATACAATCAAAGATCATTAAGTATTATGAAAACTATAAGTGTTGACAAGGCATTCGTTACTATGATGAGCATGAAACTTGTGCCAAGAATTCATTTAACGCGATTGTTTATAAGCAACCTCCACTACTTGTGAATATAAGTTCATAACGATTAGGTGAAAATCACTTATATTCTAGCGTCATATTTATGCATGAAAATTAAGCGCGCATTCTTAATAAACATTCATAAATAAGTTATCAATCAAACGGTTAAACAAATTGAATCCACAACTTATGAAATTCCAACGAAAGTTAATCAATTCATATTGCAAATATAAACATAGTTTCGAATCACCCCCTAGCTAAAGGGGGATTAGTTCCTCATACCTTTGAAATCAAAGAAACACCTAAACATTCCAACAACTCAAAACTTGAATTGTATGAATGTTTAAGCACTCTTCTCTTCCATTCCTTATACGTACAAAACAAAGAGAATTAAAATGAAACTTTGAAATCAAAGAAACACCTAAACATTCCAACAACTCAAACTTGAATTGTATGAACGTTTAGGCACTCTTCTCTTCCTCGTTGTTGTAGCACAAGGTTTAAGGATAGGTTGGTTGGGGGAATGGAAGTGTGGAATGGAGTGGAATTGGAGAAGATGGAGAAGGGGAAGTGTTTGTGTATTACAATGGAAAATGAGATGCTTTGGTGAATGGAATGAATGGGTATTTATAGGAAGAGAATGGGTGTTAATGGATGTTTGTTTAAGGTATTTGGTGGATGGGAAAAGGTGTGGATGGTGGGAATTATGGTGGATGGATGGTTTAGTGGATGTAATTTAGGGTTTATTTAGGTGAATGTGGATGCATGGTTTAGTGGATGTAAAGGATAATGGGATGGTGTGGAATTAAAAGCTAAAAAAAATGGGATAATGGGCATTTAAGTGTGAATGGAATGGTGGGATGCACTAATGGAAATTATGGAATGGAATGGTGGGATGCACTAATGGAAATTATGGAATGGAATGGTGGGATGCACTAATTAGGAGGAAGAATTAGGGTGAAGGGCTTAATGCATGGATTTGGGCCAATTAGGGTGAAGGGCTTAATGCATGGATTTGGGCCTAAAATGCCTCCCCTTGCATGGCAAGGGAAAGGACTTGGGCTAAAGCCCACGGCAATGGCTCTAAAATGGGCTAAGGTTAGGGTTTAGGTGCGGCATAGGCTTAGGGTCCACAAAGAGTTAGGATTTAGGTCATCTAAAAGCCCAAAGTCAAGAATAGAAACTCACGACAATGGAAACCTCCAAGAATAGAAACTTCCAACTTTAGAAACTTTGGTTACCAATTCCGACTTCCTTGCTCTTCACTTTCATTTCTTCATTTCTTAAGCTCCTTTGACCTTCAACCTCGTTCATTCCTCGTGCTCCATTTGCATACACCACATTCCAGCTCAGTTTTGCTCCAAAAGCTCCCAATTGCATCATTTCATGTAATATGTCCTTTAAACCTGAAAACACATGAAAGTAGCTTAAAAGACTACTTTAACGAATAAAACATAACAAAAATGCATAAGAACTAGCTAACTAAGGCGCATAAATATGCTCCTATCAAATTCCCCCACACTTAGCTTTTGCTAGTCCTCGAGCAAAACAAACAAAAGAAAGAAAACAAAACGAAACAAACTAACCAAAACCAAAAACTAAACCTTCCAACGTTCGCCTCAGGGATTTCCAATGAAACATGACATGTCAAAATTCATTACTCACATGGCTTTTAGTCTTCCTTTCGCTCAAGCACATACTTAATCATAGTCACCATTCACTAGTTCGCATTTAATCAATTAAAACATATTTTGAATGTAGTAACATGCCTTAGAGAATTCCCTCAATTCCTCACTCGTTATGCACTCAATTTTTACTCAAATTTTCTGACTACACACCCTACACTAGTTATATGTGAGAAGATTGATGTAAACATGAAAGACTAGTACTCACATACGTTATACAAAGAAAGCAATTTCGGGAGTAATTAAACGTGTATGGATATGATCTCATGAATGGATGCTACTACTTAGATGCGAGAACCAGTGACACCATATGCTCATACCAAATTCAAATCCACATTTGAAAGCACAACAACTCAAGATAGAAGTAAGGGTTGTAACGGGGCTTGGGTTTTGGCTAACAAGGGAAGGTAAGGAATACACAAAACGTTCTTTAAGCAATATCAGTAAAGTAATGAATTAAGACCTAGATTCCCTTAGAAATGCAGAAATCAACTTTTAAGAACAAATGAGGGGAGACTCAAACCACTCTTAGGGCCTAATTCATTGTTTGCGGGGCCTTACTTTAGACAACCAATACTTTCACTTTTCAACCTGTTTCCATTTTTTTTTTTTTTTTTTTAAGCCGTGCCTATGGCACATAAAACTCACATCAATATCACTTCCCCCAACACTTATTTTCTGCACAATTAATCAAAAGGGAATTCATTTAGGCTTACTATGCTTCGAATAACAAGGGTACGGATGTTCCTAATCTAGGCTAGGTGAAGATAATGTGGGTTAACAAAGAAAGTAGGCTACACAAGGCTCAACGGGGTTAAATCCTATAAAACAAATGAAAAGGGAAATATGGCAATTTGGCTATGGTGTTCACTTACACAACTTCATCTTGAATATGTGTTATGCAAATCAATGACATGCTTTGAATGAAATGGGCATGAGTTCTAGCATTTGGAACTAAGTGATGAAACGCCTTCTAAGTAGCAACCAAGCAAAGAATAATGAGATCATGCAACGACTTTAGAAAACAAAGAATGCACAGATTTTAACTCTCCAAATAAACGTTTAAGCTCAAGTCTCATAGGGATGTAGTGTTAGTTTGAGCTCATTCCTTCAAGCATGTTACAAAAACTAATTTTTTTCTTTGTGATTACATGTGAATTCGTGAACTATAACTACAACCAAGCATAAACCAAAGAGTATATCAAACGTCCATCCATGTTTGTAACTTTCTTTAACCGTCATGCAATTAAAAACCAAATCCTCATCATTGTGTTGGAAGGTAACCTACGACACAAACACACAAAAACAACTCTTTTTGGGTTTTTCAAAACAATTTTTCAAATTTTTATGGGATTTTCGAATTTTTAAGTCAAAACACATTAAAACAGTTTAAAAACATTTTAAAACAGCAAGGATCAATACTTGAAGTTATGGGTGATAAAATCCAACAAATTTGCATTAACATACTTAGTTACCCCCCCACACTTAAATCAAACATTGTCCTCAATGTTTTAAGCTTAAAACACACCAAACAAAAGAAAACATATAAAACAGCAACTAAACATACTAAACATGGCAGAATGTATCTAACAAAGAGAAGAGTTTTAGAGATGCAAATCTGGTTATGGAGTGTAAATTCCATCTTCTCCTTGGTGATTGCAGTGAGGCTTCATCTTGAGTGATTCCACAGGCTTACTCTTGAAATGCGCTGCTCCCATCGTTGATTTTCCTTTGTGCTACTCTTGAACTGGGTAGCAGGCTTCCTTTGGTCTCCCCCGAAGGTCTGAGCTTCCTCCTTTTATCTGTTTTCTTTGTTCAATCTCTCCAATTCGTATTGAAGAGGGTTAGAGGATAGCTCAGCAAAGCTAGGTAAGCAACCAGGGAATAGAGTCCAGATAGACTCCAAGTGCCGGCTGATTGCTTCTTTCACTTTGCCATGCAAGTAATATCAAGGACAAAGGAAAAGACAGGGAAAAAGCATGATATGAGATACCTTTGCTTTTGCCCTTGATGATATGAGATACCTTTGCTTTTGAAGAAGCGGTGAATGAATCAGCACATGTTTTGTGGTGCTGTTTCCTCCTGGGTCATCTGTACTCCAGGCATCTGGTATCATCTTTGGGGAAGAAGAAAGAATGGAGTATTTTGAAAGGCTTTGCTGGGAGTGCACCCTCAGAGGTGAGAAAGAGTTGGGCATTTTCTTCAGTTCTGTCTTGCCAAAAAAAAATGAAGGTCGACATATATAGGGAATTCAATAGCAAGTGGTGATACTGTTCTTTTACCGTTGTCGACAAACATTTTAATCCCGCAAATCCGGCTTTTTGGAATAGTGACGACTCTTCGATCTTTGAAGACGTCTCTTCGATAAAGCTGCACGCGTTTTCTGAAAAGCAGATAAAGCGTCGCCGAACTTTGCGCTTGTCGGCTAAAGACGTGTAGTTGCGATGATGGCCTCCACGTGTTGAACGCGATTTCTGAAAAGCCGAGGCTTTTTGAATTTGTGGACGCGTTGCCTTGGCTTTTTATAGAGCTATCGATCACCGCCAACTTACACACTCTGAAGATTTTCCATTCTTGAAACTCCTCTCCGGCCCTTTTGAAAATCTACTCCATCCACCCCTTTTCTTTTAACTTCGTGAACAATGGCTAGCTCATCCAACCCATCGAACCTTTGCTTAGATTTGAGTCTAAGCAGTGATCCGATCGCGTCTCGTCAGGGTAAGGTATGGTGCCCGTCTTTCTTATCTTCCCATGGCCCTCTTACAGATGAGGACTCTGTGATGACGGATCCCACAACGGCTACGATAGTGGCTCGGAACCTCCTCACTCCCAAAGACAGTCAGCTGCTTTCAGGACGGTCCGATGAGTTGGCCGTTCAAGAATCCCTGGCTCTGAGTGTTCAGTGCATTGGCTCTGTGTCCAACATGGGCCAACGCCTTCTTGCTCGCTCCCGACAGGTTGAATCCTTGATGGCGGAGGTGGAGAGTCTTAAGCAGGAGATCAAACAGCTTAAGTACGAGAACCGAAGTTTGCACGTGCTTGCCAACAATTATTCAACAGGCATGAAGAGGAAGCTTGATGAGCTTGATGACCGTCAACGGTTTGCAGCTTTCTTCCAGAGGCACCTCTTTCCTGGGTCATCCAGCGTTCCACCAAGGTTTGAGGCCTTGAATGATCTATCTTCGGTGCCTCCTGCTCCGATGCCTTCCGCTCCGATACCTCCTGCTCCGATACCTCCTGTTCCGAGAGTGTTGCCACGTAGTGGGGCCTCAAGTACACAACCTTTGTGAAGACTCCATCTTTCTGCCATGTTTTTTTTTTTTTTTTTTTTTTTTTTTTTTTTTTTTCAAACACTCGGAAATCAATAAACAAGCTTTATTCACTGTATTGGGTTGCCTCCCAAGTAGCGCTTTCTTTTACGTCTTGCAGCCGGACGAAGAATCCATTTACTCCAAATTGGAGCCTACGGTACCCAAGGGGGTGTCATCCACGGTGTGCTCCACAAAGTTCTCATAATAGGCCTTCAAACGATGCCCGTTCACCTTAAACTCTTGACCTGTTTTGAAGCTACGAACTTGGACTGCACCATGAGGAAAAACGTTAGTAATAACAAAGGGTCCAATCCAACGTGAACGTAACTTACCCGGAAATAGACGAAGACGAGAATTAAACAACAACACTTTTTGTCCAACAGAGAAGGACTTGGTGCGAATCATCTTATCATGAAAGGCCTTCGTCTTTTCCTTGTAAAGGCGAGCATTCTCATAAGCTTCATTCCGTATCTCCTCAAGTTCATTCAATTGAAGCTTACGATGAATTCCCGCTGCATCCACATCCATGTTGAACTTCCTCACGGCCCAATGAGCCTTGTGCTCCAACTCCACAGGTAAGTGACATGGCTTGCCATAAACAAGCCGAAAGGGGGACATTCCTATGGGTGTTTTGTAGGCGGTCCTATAAGCCCACAATGCATCTTCTAGCCTTAAGCTCCAATCTTTTCTTGTTGGACCCACTGTCTTCTCAAGAATCTGTTTTATCTCCCGATTCGACACCTCGGCTTGCCCGCTTGTTTGAGGATGATAGGGTGTGGACACCCTATGTGTAACGTTGTACTTCTTGAGCAAGGCCTCAATTGTACGATTACAGAAATGTGAGCCTCCATCACTTATAAGAACTCGAGGCATTCCGAACCTAGCAAAAATGTTAGACTTCACAAAATCTGCAACTACCTTGGAATCGTTAGTACGGGTGGCTTTTGCTTCCACCCATTTGGAAACATAATCCACCGCCAACAAGATATAGAGAAAACCATGTGATGAAGGAAAAGGACCCATAAAATCAATGCCCCACACATCAAATATTTCAACAGAAAGTATAGGGGTTTGTGGCATTTGATCCTTAGCATTTATATTACCCATTCTTTGACACCGATCACATGTAAGGCAAAACGTCCTAGCATCCCTAAAGATGGTTGGCCAATAAAACCCACATTCTAAGACTTTAAGGGCAGTGCGTTGGGTGCCAAAATGTCCCCCACATGCATATGAATGACAAAATGTTAAAATAGATTGAAACTCAGATTCATTCACACAACGTCGGACAATCTGATCGGGACAAAATTTCCAAAGGTATGGGTCATCCCAAACATAAAACCTAGCATCCTTTCTAAGCTTATCACATTGATTCCTATTAAGTGTGCTAGGGGTATGTTTAGACACCAAAAAGTTCACCAAATCTGCGTACCAAGGCTCACTTACCTGGATAGACATTAATTGTTCATCGGGAAAGGTTTCAGAAATTGGCATTGCTTCCTCATGCACCATTCGGCTTAGGTGGTCAGCCACCACATTCTCCACGCCCTTCTTATCCCGAATCTCAATGTCAAACTCTTGTAGAAGCAACATCCATCGAATCAATCTAGGCTTGGCCTCCTTTTTCGTGAGCAAATATTTGAGAGCTGCATGATCAGTAAAAATAACAACTTTAGTACCAAGTAAGTAAGATCGGAACTTATCTAATGCAAAAACCACAGCAAGTAATTCTTTCTCAGTGGTTGAATAATTTAATTGAGCATCATTTAGTGTCCTAGAAGCATAATAGATAACGTGGGGTTGCTTGTTCTTTCGCTGTCCCAAAACAGCACCAATGGCATAGTCCGACGCATCACACATTAACTCGAATGGAAGGCTCCAATCTGGAGGTGTGATAATAGGAGCCGAAGTGAGAGCTTCCTTCAAGTGCTTGAATGCCGTGGAGCATGCTTCATCAAACTCGAAAACCACCTCTTTTTGAAGCAACCGGCATAGTGGCTGTGCAATCTTGGAGAAATCCTTAATGAAACGCCTATAAAAACCTGCGTGGCCAAGAAACGAACGAACCTCTCTAACCGAAGTTGGAGAGGGTAAGTGGCGAACAAGGTCTACCTTAGATTTATCTACTTCAATGCCTTTTTCAGAAATGATATGGCCTAGAACAATACCTTGCTTAACCATGAAGTGGCATTTTTCCCAATTAAGTACAAGATTCGTTTCAACACAACGTTTCAAGATTAAAGTCAGATTATTCAAGCAATGATCAAATGAATTGCCAAACACGCTAAAATCATCCATGAATATCTCAATAATCTTCTCCACATAATCAGAGAATATACTCACCATGCATCGTTGAAACGTTGCCGGAGCATTGCACAAGCCAAATGGCATGCGTCTATATGCAAAAGTGCCAAAGGGGCACGTAAATGTTGTCTTCTCTTGGTCCTCCGGAGCGATCACAATCTGGTTATATCCGGAATATCCATCAAGAAAGCAATAAAATTCATGACCGGCTAACCTTTCCAACATTTGGTCGAGGAATGGTAATGGAAAGTGATCCTTCCTTGTCATGGCATTTAACTTCCTGTAATCAATGCAAACACGCCAACCAGTCACAACACGAGTGGGGACAAGCTCTTGTTCTTCATTCTTCACCACTGTGACGCCAGACTTCTTTGGAACAACCTGCACAGGTGACACCCAACGACTATCAGAAATAGGATATATAACACCACAATCAAGTAATTTTATAACCTCCTTTTTCACTACTTCCATCATAGGTGGATTAAGGCGACGTTGAGCTTCACGAGATGGCTTGGCTTCCTCCTCCAAAAGGATGCGATGCATGCACGTGGTGGGACTAATGCCTTTGATATCCGCCAAAGTCCATCCAATGGCAGATTTGTGCTCTTTGAGAACCCTCACCAATTTCTCCTCCTCTTGTGCCGTGAGTGATGAAGCTATAATGACGGGCAATGTGTCTTGCTCGCCCAAAAACACATACTTCAAGTGATTTGGCAATGGTTTGAGCTCAAGTGTAGGTGGTTGTTCTATAGAAGGAAGCAACTTATTAGTCGAAATTGGAATTGAATTTGGACTAGGGAACTTACCTTGGAGCCGTGGCAATGACTCTAGGGCTGCCACGGTCTCAATCACATCTTCATCAAAGGCCACGGCATGGGTATTCAATTGTGTGCCGTGGGGTGTTATGTGGTCCTTCATTTCGATGCCATTTGTAATGACCGTTTCAAGTGCATCGCCATGTAATTGATCAAGGTGTGCCTGCGCCAAAGAATCAAGAATATCAATAGAGAAACATGAGTGATCATCATTAGGAAATTTCATAGTTTCAGAAATATTAAAATCAATCACTTCCCCATCGAATTCCATTGTTAAAGTGCCTTTAAACACGTCTATCTTCGTTCGGGCCGTCTTCATGAATGGCCTCCCAAGAAGAATCGGCAAGGATGGAGCATGGGTGGTTTCCTCCATTTCAAGGACATAGAAATCCGCCGGGAAGATCAAATTATTCACCTGTACTAAGACATCTTCCAATACGCCCTTGGGATAGGCATTAGATCTATCGGCCAACTGAATAACCACACCATCATTTTTCAATTCACCAAGGTTCATTGAAGCATAAATAGAGTATGGCATGACGTTAATTGAAGCTCCTAAATCTAACATAGCATGTTCGAACTTAGTTTGACCAATAATACAAGGGATTGTAAAGCTACCTGGATCTTTGCACTTTGGTGGTAACTTTCTTTGTAAAACAGCGGAAACATTCTCACTTACCCTTACTACCTCTTTGTGTGACGCCCTCTTCCTCGTAGTACACAATTCCTTCAAGAACTTAGCGTATTTGGGCACTTGCTTTATGGCATCTAGGAGCGGGATATTGACTTGAACTTTCCTAAACGTTTCAAGAATGTCCTTCTCATGCTCCTCCTTCTTTGTTTGCAAAAATCTGTGAGGAAAAGGAACATTGGGTGGAACAAGGTTAGAATTAATCAAATTTGAACCCAACTTACCTTTGGTGGCCGAATGTGGTGCATTGGATGAATTTGGGTCCTTGTGTGCTTGCGGCAAAGGAGGTTGTGTCCCTTCTGCCTCCTTTCCATGTTGCAACTTTTCTTCTTCGTTAGGACTTGTTGTGGGTGGTGTAGATGTGGTGCCAACCTCTTTTCCACTTCTCAACATGATGGCTTTAGCGGTTTCAAATCCTCCCCTTGGGTTCATAACGGTTGAACTAGGCAATCTGCCTTGTTCTCTAATTTGCCCCATGAACTCGGCAATTTGTCCCACTTGCTTCTCCAAGTTGTCCACCCTCTTGTCTTGGATTTGCCTCTCTTTGTTTTGAGTTTGGACTTCCTGCGTCAAAGTAGTAAGTAATTGAAAAATCTTATCATTATCACTTGAATTACCTACATTGCTTTGGGCAGGTTGTGCTTGGGCTTGTGGTGGTGCCAACGGCTTTTGATAGAAACCCGGGGGTTGTTGCCTAAATCCGCTTTGTTGTTGACCTTGTTGGGGATCTCGCCATTTGAAATTCGGATGATCACGCCAACCGGGATTGTAAGTATTAGAAAACGGATCACCACGTGATTGGTATTGGTTGCCATATCCCACGGCATTGAGTGTCTCCCACCCTCCATTCTCGATCAATTGTGGGCACGTGTCCGTAGGGTGTCCTTGCATGGAGCATACTCCACAAGAAGCTACGGTTTTGACTTTTGGATCTTCCACCACCTGAGAAAGCAACGTAGTAAGGTTAGCCATTTGATTTTGAAGTTCGGTTATGGCACTTACCTCATTGACTTGGTGTTGCCGTGGGGGGTCTCTTTGTCCAAGTCCTTCATATTGTTGTGCATTTAGAGCACGGTTTGCAATTAGGGTCTTGGCTGCCATAGGAGTTTTATCCACCAATGCACCTCCTGCCGAAGCATCGAGCATTTGCCTTTCAATGGGAAGAAGGCCCTCATAGAAGTATTGAAGGAGAAGCTCCTCCTTCATTTGATGTTGAGGACATGATGCAACAAGGGCTTTAAAACGCTCATAGTATAGCCGGAAAAGATTCTCCTTGACTTTGTTGGATTCCGCTAATTTTCTTCCTCAAGAGAATGACTCTTGAAGTAGGGAAAAACTTCTCCAAGAACGCTCTCTTCATGCTTTCCCAAGAAGTCACTGTCCCGGGTGCCAATTCATAAAGCCAATCCTTAGCCTTTTCCACAAGAGAGAATGGAAAAGCTTTCATCTTCAAAATATTCCCATCAACATTAATGGGTGTCATGCTTGAGCATACAACTTCAAACTCCTTCAAATGCTTGTTTGGATCTTCCATGGACAGCCCATGGTACTTAGGAATATGATGCAGCAAGCTTGACTTCAATTCGAACTCATCGGTCTTGCCTAGAGCCGCCCTAGGATATTGAATACATAGGGGTGCGGCATTGTCCAATCCCGAAGCGGAAAGTTCTTTGATTGTTCGGTTGTCTGCTGCCATGTCTACTTCACCCTCTGTTGTCCTGGGTTTCTCTTCTTCAGATTCAGAAACGGACTCGGAGCTTTCACTTGATTCGCTAGGTTCTGGGTTCTTTCTCTTTCGTCTCAATTCTCGCTCGAAATCGGCGTCAAAGACCGAGATAGGTTCACGAATCGGATGAGAACTCCGAGTCATAAACTAGTACCTAAAACAAGAAACAAAACAAGATTAAGAATCTGGAATAAAATAAAAACAAAAGAAAATACAACAATCCAAGAGATTAGCAAAGTTGCTAATCCCCGGCAACGGCGCCAAAATTTGATGTGAGAATTACTTGACACTCAAATTAAACCCTCGTTTGACAATTGTAGTAGAATGGATAAGTGAGGGATCGTTCTGGACCGGGGATTAGGAGGGATTGTTAATCACTTGGATTTTGACTCAAAAACGTAAAAACAATATAAAACACTAAACTAGACTCAAAGAATGTGAAACTAAACGTTAAAACATTAAGACAAACCAAAAGACTCAAAATTCTTTAAAAACACAAACTAAATTGATTTCTAACTAATTTGACAATAAAGTAAAGGGGGGATTGTGTTTGGACGAGATTAAATTAAATGGACAAATTGTAATTAAAGGCAAAACGTAAATATGAATGAGATGAAAATATGGATGATGGAATAGCCAAGGGGTTCATCTCCACACATGTTATACTTGCATACAAAATTGATTCTCAGTTGGTCTTTCGATAAATTATGAAACTCAACACTCCGGATTAATTAGGTCCGCTTAAATTAACCGTCAAGTTTTCCTTAAGTTAATGAATTGGATGGGTTTGCGCAACGCAATTCACAACATTCTCCAAAAGTCCTTTACGTGAACAGCACAATAAAGATACAATCAAAGATCATTAAGTATTATGAAAACTATAAGTGTTGACGAGGCATTCGTTACTATGATGAGCATGAAACTTGTGCCAAGAATTCATTTAACGCGATTGTTTAAAAGCAACCTCCACTACTTGTGAATATAAGTTCATAACGATTAGGTGAAAATCACTTATATTCTAGCGTCATATTTATGCATGAAAATTAAGCGCGCATTCTTAATAAACATTCATAAATAAGTTATCAATCAAACGGTTAAACAAATTGAATCCACAACTTATGAAATTCCAACGAAAGTTAATCAATTCATATTGCAAATATAAACATAGTTTCGAATCACCCCCTAGCTAAAGGGGGTTTAGTTCCTCATACCTTTGAAATCAAAGAAACACCTAAACATTCCAACAACTCAAAACTTGAATTGTATGAACGTTTAAGCACTCTTCTCTTCCATTCCTTATACGTACAAAACAAAGAGAATTAAAATGAAACTTTGAAATCAAAGAAACACCTAAACATTCCAACAACTCAAACTTGAATTGTATGAACGTTTAGGCACTCTTCTCTTCCTCGTTGTTGTAGCACAAGGTTTAAGGATAGGTTGGTTGGGGGAATGGAAGTGTGGAATGGAGTGGAATTGGAGAAGATGGAGAAGGGGAAGTGTTTGTGTATTACAATGGAAAATGAGATGCTTTGGTGAATGGAATGAATGGGTATTTATAGGAAGAGAATGGGTGTTAATGGATGTTTGTTTAAGGTATTTGGTGGATGGGAAAAGGTGTGGATGGTGGGAATTATGGTGGATGGATGGTTTAGTGGATGTAATTTAGGGTTTATTTAGGTGAATGTGGATGCATGGTTTAGTGGATGTAAAGGATAATGGGATGGTGTGGAATTAAAAGCTAAAAAAAATGGGATAATGGGCATTTAAGTGTGAATGGAATGGTGGGATGCACTAATGGAAATTATGGAATGGAATGGTGGGATGCACTAATGGAAATTATGGAATGGAATGGTGGGATGCACTAATTAGGAGGAAGAATTAGGGTGAAGGGCTTAATGCATGGATTTGGGCCAATTAGGGTGAAGGGCTTAATGCATGGATTTGGGCCTAAAATGCCCCCCCTTGCATGGCAAGGGAAAGGACTTGGGCTAAAGCCCACGACAATGGCTCTAAAATGGGCTAAGGTTAGGGTTTAGGTCATCTAAAAGCCCAAAGCCAAGAATAGAAACTCACGACAATGGAAACCTCCAAGAATAGAAACTTCCAACTTTAGAAACTTTGGTTACCAATTCCGACTTCCTTGCTCTTCACTTTCATTTCTTCATTTCTTAAGCTCCTTTGACCTTCAACCTCGTTCATTCCTCGTGCTCCATTTGCATACACCACATTCCAGCTCAGTTTTGCTCCAAAAGCTCCCAATTGCATCATTTCATGTAATATGTCCTTTAAACCTGAAAACACATGAAAGTAGCTTAAAAGACTACTTTAACGAATAAAACATAACAAAAATGCATAAGAACTAGCTAACTAAGGCGCATAAATATGCTCCTATCAAAGGCATTGGAGCAAGAGGCATCGGAGCGGAAGGCATAGGAGCGGGAGGCACCGAAGATAGATCATTCAAGGCCCCAAACCTTGGTGGAACGCTGGATGACCCAGGAAAGAGGTGCCTCTGGAAGAAAGCTGCAAGCCTTTGACGGTCATCAAGCTCGTCAAGTTTCCTCTTCATGCCTGTTGAATAATTGTTGGCAAGCACGTGCAAACTTCGGTTCTCGTACTTAAGCTGTTTGATCTCCTGCTTAAGACTCTCCACCTCCGCCATCAAGGATTCAACCTGACGGGAGCGAGCAAGAAGGCGTTGGCCCATGTTGGACACAGAGCCAGCGCACTGAACACTCAGAGCCAGGGATTCTTGAACGGCCAACTCATCGGACCGTCCTGAAAGTAGCTGACTGTCTTTGGGAGTGAGGAGGTTCCGAGCCACTATCGTAGCCGTTGTGGGATCCGTCATCACAGAGTCCTCATCTGTAAGAGGTCCATGGGAAGATAAGAAAGACGGGCACCATACCTTACCCTGACGAGACGCGACCGGATCACTGCTTAGACTCAAATCTAAGCAAAGGTTCGATGGGTTGGATGAGCTAGCCATTGTTCACGAAGTTAAAAGAGAAGGGGTGGACGGAGTAGATTTTCAAAGGGCCGGAGACGAGTTTCAAGAATGGAAAATCTTCAGAGTGTGTAAGTTGGCGGTGATCGATAGCTCTATAAAAAGCCAAGGAGAGGTGTTCACCGATTCAGAAATGAAGAGACACCACTCTTCAAACCGGATTTCCCGGCGTAAAGATCGCCTGCTCTTCAGACGCAATCCAGGCTTTTCAGAAAGCGTGTGCAAATTTGTCAAAAGCTCCCAGCTTTTCAGAAGACGCGTGGAAGGCGAGAAATCAGCTGCACACTTTAGCCGACAAACGTGGGTGAAAAGCCGAAAGCTCCCAGCTTTCCAGAAAACGAGTGCAACTTTGTCAAAAGCTCCCGGCTTTTCAGAAGACGCGTGCCACTTTGTCAAAAGCTCCCAGCTTTTCAGAAGACGCGTGGAAGACATTGCCGCATCCGCACTGCCATTTGCCATTACAATGCCTATATACATCAACATTCATGGCAAAGCATATACCCAGAAGCGCATAACTTTCCTTCTCGGCCAAAAATGTAAGCTGCAACCAACCCGCACAAACATGCTCAGTTTTTTCCTTCTCTTGAGAACACACTTTCAACCATGGATGTATCCCCCAAAGAAGATACCAAAGGCCCGGAGAACAAAGGAGGCAAGAGGAAACGGTGGATCGAAGCATGTCGATTCATTTGCTGCCTCTTCAAAAGAAAAGGTATCTCATATCATCAAGGGCGAAAGCAAAGGTATCTCATATCATGCTCTTTCCCTGTCTTTTCCTTTGTCCTTGATATTACTTGCATGGCAAAGTGAAAGAAGCAATTAACCGGCACTTGGAGTCTATCTAGACTCTATTCCCTGGTTGCTTACCTAGCTTTGCTGAGCTATCCTCTAACCCTCTTCAATACGAATTGGAGAGATTGAACAAAGAAACAGATAAGAGGAGGAAGCTCAGACCTTTGGGGGAAACCAAAAGAATCCTGCTGCCCAGTTCAAGAGTAGCACAAAGGAAAATCAACGATCGGAGGAAACCAAAAGAATCTCCAGCTCAGTTCAAGAGTAGCCTGTGGAAAAACTCAAGATGAAGCCTCACTGCAATCACCAAGGAGAAGATGGAACGAACACTCCATAACCAGATTTGCATCTCTAAACTCTTCTCTTTGTTAGATATATTCTGCCATGATTAGTATGTTTAATTGCTGTTTATATGTTTGTTTGTGTTTAGTGTGGTTTTTAACATTGAGGACAATGTTTGATTTAAGTGTGGGGGAGTTTCTAAAGTGTTTTGATGCAAATTCGTAGGGTTTTATCCACCATAACTTCAAATGTTGTTTCTTGCTGTTTTTAAGTGTGTTTAGTGTGTTTTGACTTAAAAATTCGAAAATCACATAAAAATTTGAAAAACATGTTTTGAAAAGCCTAAAAAGAGTGTTTTGAGTCATTTTTGTGTCGTAGGTCACCTTCCAACACAATGATAAGGATTTGGTTTCTAATTGCATGACTGTTAAAAAGAGTTATAAACATGGAGAAAAGTTTGATTTACTCTTGGTATATGCTTGATTATGGTTATAATGTATGACTTCACATGCAATCATAAAAGAAAAAATCGTTTTTGTAACATGCTTGAAGGAAGGAACTCAAACAAACGCTACAACCCTGAGAGACTTGAGCCTATAACGTTCTTTGGAGAGTATAATCTGTGATTTCTTGTTTTCTAAAGTTGTTGCATGATCTCATTATTCTTTGCTTGGTTACTACTTAGAAGGCGTTTCATCATATAGTTCCAAATGCTAGAACTCATGCCCATTTCATTCAAAGCATGTTATTGATTTGCATAACATATATCAAGATGAAGTTGTGTAGTTGCCACCATAGCCAAATAGCCTCACTTCCCATATTTCGTATTTGTTGTAAGTTTTAACCCCGTTGAGCCTTGTGTAGCCTTTATTCTTTGTTTACCCACATTTTCCTCACCTAGCCTAGTTTAGGACAATCCACACCCTTGTTCTTAAAAGATAGTGAGCATAACTTAAATGAATTCCTTTTGAGTTACATTATGCAAGAAAATGAGTGTGGGGGAGTAAAAGTTTGTTCTTACGTTTATATGTATGTTTTGAGATTCAAAAGAAAAAGAAGAAGAAAAGAAAAAAAAAAAAAAAAAAAGAAAGAAAAAGAGAAAAAAAAAAAAGAGTGAAAATAAGTAAGGATGAACTCACGAGCGTTGATGGTTGAAGAAAGGGTCCAAAAAGTGAATATGGCCCTAAGTTTTGTGTGACTTTCCCTTGGGTGTTCAAAGTTGACTTATGCGTTCTTAAGGGAATTCTAAGTGCCTGATTCAATACTTTGCTCACTATTGCTTTAAGAATGTTTGTTTATCCTTCACCTTTCATTGTTAGCCAATACCCCAAGCCCCGTTACAACCCTTGACTTCTATCTTGAGTGTTGTGTATTTCAATTGTGGAGTTTGAACTTGGTATGAGCATATGGTGTCACTGGTGCTCGCGTCTAAGTAGTAGCATTCCATTCATGAGATCATATTCATGTCATTCTCGTAAATCCAGAAAATGCTTTCTTTGTTATAAGATATGTGAGATACTAGTCTTTCATGTTTACATCAATCTCTCACATATAACTAGTGTAGGGTGTGTAGTCAGAAAATCTGTGTGAAAATAGAGTGCATTCTAGTAAGGAATTGAGGAAATTCTCTAAGGCATGTTACTACATTCGAAATGTGTTTTAAATGCTTAATTGTGAACGAATATGTGGTGACTATGATTAAGAATGTACTTAAGTGTAAAGATGACTAAATTCTGTGGGAATAATGATTTTTAACTTGTCATGTGCATTGGAAATCCCTGAAACGATTGTTGGAAGGTGTAGGTTGTGTTTTACGTGTTTAGTGTTGTTTTGTTTTGTTTTTCTTTCTGTTTTGCTCGAGGACTAGCAAAAGATAAGTGTGGGGGTATTTGATAGAAGCATATTTAAGCGACTTACTTAGCTTGTTTTCGTGCATCTATGTTGGTAATTCATAGTTATTTTAGTCCTTTATGCTTCTTTTGTGTGTTTTCAGGTTCTAAGGGCTTAGGGAGCAAGAAAGTGCATTTTGAGGCTATTTGGGGCACTTTTGGGCATGGATTGGATAGCTTAATCATGGAGCAAAGAGGATGGACGAAATTGAAGCCTTGTATGCTCTTTGGGGACATCAAACAAAGGGCCTAGCCCAATCAAACAAATCCTTTGAGCCATGGAAAACCTCTAGCCCAATCAAACATATTATGCCATGCAAACCAACCTATTTTAGACCCATTCTATGTACTTAAACCCTAGCCTTTTAAACTAGCCTTATTATCTCATCTCATTCACAACACAACACACCACAAACACTTCCTTAGCCTTGAGTTTCTCTCCCTTAGAATCCAAAAACCATCTTCCACTTCCATCACTCCTCACTTCATTCCACACTTCCATCCCCCCAACCAACTATCCCTAGACCTTATGCTACAATGAAGAGGAAGATAAGAGGGCCTAAACGTTCATACAATTCAAGTTTGAGTTGTTGGAATGTTTAGGCGTTTCTTTGATTTCAATGTTTAATTTCAATTCTCTTTGTTTTGTACGTATGAGGAACTAAACCCCCTTTAGCTAGGGGGTGATTCGAAATATATGTTTATGCTTGCATTATGATTTGAGTACTTTTAATTACGTTTCATAAGTTGTGAATTCAATTTGTTTAACTATTTGATTGATAACCTATTTATGTATGTTTATTGAGAGTCGACGCTTAATTTTCATGCATGAATTTGACGCTAGAATATAAGTGAGTTTCACGTAATAGTTATGAACTTATATTCACAAGTAGTGGAGGTTGCTTATAAACAATCGCGTTAAACAAATTCTTGGCATAAGTTTCATGCAGACATAGTAACGAATGCCTCGTCAACACTTATAGTTTTCATGTTGCTTAGTGATTCTTGCTTGTATCTCTATTATGCAATTCATGTGGGGAACTTGTGAGGAATGCTTTGGGTTGTCGTATGCAATCATCCAATTCATTAACTTAAGGAAAACTTGACGGTTAATTTAAGCGGACCTAATTAACCCGGAGCGTTGAGAATTCATGGTTTATTGAAATGCAATTAGAAATCTTTTTATTATGCAAGTGTAACATGTGTGGAGATGAACCCCTTAGCTAGCCATCCTATCCATTCATTTCCGTCAAATCCGTATTTACAATTTGTTTAGTTTATTAACTTGTTTCGTTATTTCAATTTTCGTCAAACCTCAACCCCCCTTTTGCTTTAATGTTCAATTTAGTTAGAAATCAATTTAGTTTGTGTTTTTAAAGTATTTTGAGTCTTTTGGTTTGTCTTAGTGTTTTAACGTTTAGTTCACATTCTTTGAGTCTAGTTTAGTGTTTTATATTGTTTTTACGTTATTGAGTCAGTTTCCAAGAGATTAACAATCCCTCCTAATCCCCGGTCCAGAACGATCCCTACTTATACTTATACTAGAATTGACAAAAAGAGGGTTTAATTTGTGTGCGTATAATTCTCGCATCATCTGGTTGAGTGTTTCTAAGTCTAGTTTTTTGTTATTGAGTCTAGTTTAGTGATTTTGAGTTTAAATTGAGTAGATTAGCATCCCTTTTAATCCCCGGCCTAAAGCGATCCCTACACTAAGTATTGGAAATTTACCAAATAAACATATAGAATGCACTACTAGGACCCTAAGAATCAGTACTCAAAAGATCAAAAGCTAATTGGGTGTCAAAAGTACACAATTTTTCTATTTCAAGTGCATTTAGACTATTTTCAACATTAAGAAAAACAAAAGAGCGTGCACTTGACACCCTTTGGAACTTAAGAAAATAAACACATATAATGTGCTACTAGAACCATAAGAATGAATACTCAAAGGATCAAAAGCTTAATGGTGTCAAAAGTACACATTTTTTCTATTTTGAGTGTAAGTACTGCTTCGGCATAAATAAAAACAAATGAGCGTGCATGCGTGCATTTAACACCCATTGGAACTTGTTGTGTTCCTTTCAAGTGCAAATATAAGGATAGTATAATGGCACAAGTAAGGTTGTCGAACCACATGGACTAATTAGACCTTTACAATTACTAGCTTTATGTAAACCCTAACAAAACAAAGAAAATGCAAACTGAGTTTAGATTTTTGGTTTGAAAGCTAAAATAACTTAAAACCGCAAGTAAAGACAAGGATGAATGATAGATTTATTCAGAAATGATTGGAATAGAACTAGGAATATCGATTTCACCAATACAAGATAATTCCATGGAAATTAAGTCAAAACATATTCAACTCTCCAATTTGCAACTAGGGTTCGTTTTACTTATTTATTATCATCCATTTGATGTGTGGTTGTGATCAAGTACTCCTCATCTGCAACCTAGTTGTAATGGTCAACTTAGATTACCAATTAAGAATCCATTAAGAACAAGAAAACTTCAAAGAACCAAAGAAATCACATGATAGGATATTTGCAGAGCAGTTTCTTCATTCATTCACATGTCTATTGTTGTGTTCCTTTCAAGTGAAAATATAAGGATAGTATAATGGCACAAGTAAGGGTGTCGAAGATCAAAAGAGGCTAGGAATGTGCTTAACATCTGGAAGAATTAATTCAAGACTTGGAAGATAAGGAATCAGCTAAAAAGAAGGAAACATTATCTAAACTACCTTATCTTATCCAAACCTTATCTTAACCTTATCTTATCTTATCTTAACCTAATCTTATCCCACCTTAATTCCAGATGAAAAAGGGAATTAAGTTCACATTAGAACACCCAAATATCTGGTTCTAGAAGCACTATCCTTTCCCCTAAATCTATGTCGCAACCCCCTTCTAGAAACCATAGTTTCTACTGCACCTAACCCTAGTCCTTTTCCTTCTGGACTTGTGTCGTGCCAATCCTTATCCTCCAAGGATTGGTGTGTGAACCTTAGCCCTATATATACATGTTTTATGCCACACAAAACCACCAGAGCTCTGAGTTTAGAGAGAAAATCAGAAGAAAAAAAAACATACTTTGTGCCACAACAAGGAAGGAAGGAGAGAAGGAGTTTTGAGCCGCACCTGCATCCAAGGATTGTGCAATCTGCCATTGGAGTGCTGGAGCATTTCTGGGTTCTTTCTATCCTTAGTTTTAGTTCAATGTTTAAATTAGATTGGTTTTGTTTAATTGCAAACATGTGGAACTAATTTTATTTTAGTTAGAGGTGAATTCAAAGCTATGAACATATATGTGATATGAATTGATTCCTCCAGTTATTGTTTCGTAAAACATGAATGTGATTTACTTATCTATTTGATTGATAACTTATTCTTGTATGTTGATTAAGGATGCATACTTAGTTTGCATGCATGAATTTGATGCTAAAATATAAGGGAATTTCACCTAATAGTTATGAACTTATATTTATAAGTAGTGGAAGTCACTAGTCATGATTGTGTTAAGCGAATCCATGGCAGGAGTATCATGTAGTTCATAGTTACGAATGCCATGTCAATGCTTATGATTTTCACAGAACTTAATGATCTTTGAGATGTATCTCTATCATGCTTTTCATAGTTAGGGAACTTGAGATGTATCTCTATCTTGCTTTTCCAATTCAATGAACTTAGGAAAATCTGAGAGTTAATTAATTAGTGTTTTTCACAGTTGATTTGGGGCATTGTCATTCATGGTTTATAGAAAGAATAATTGGAAATTGATTTGTATGCATATCATTCATGTGTGGAGAAGAATCCTTTAGCTATCCTTTCATCCATATTTCATTCACAACTTAATTTACTTGTTGCCTTTTACTTTTGTTTAAATTAAATTCATCCAAAATCCACTCAGTCATTGTTTTGATGTTAGTTTAACTTAGTTTTTAGTTTGTAAGTTTAATTTATGTTGATTAGCATCCCTTCTAATCCTCGGAATAGAACGATCCTTACTTACTTGTACTACAATTGCTTAATTTATAGGGTTGAATTTGTGTGTTTGTTTCTACCACATCAAATTTTGGCACCATTGCCGGGGATTAGTAAAATTGCTAATCACTCCGTTTTTATTTATTTTTTATTTTTTTATTGTACTTTTGATATTTGATTTAGTTTTATTTCTTTGATTTCAGGTACTGGAAAAGCAAGACATGGCAATTGCTAATCTTCAAGCCCCAAATGGCGAATCTTACTTCTCTTATGTCGTAGTATATCGAAGGGTCCACAATGCAAAGTGTGGCTACATTTGGTTTGTCCTATAGGCAAGGATATCAAACTAATCACCATCCTTTATTAGTTGAGAATGGAGGTTGGGATAGTGTCAATGCTTGGGGTTATCAAGGCCATAATCAATCAAGGAACGACTTGTTTTCCAACACTTACAATCCAGGTGGAAGAGATCATTCAAATTTGATGTGGAGGGAACCTTAACAAGTTCAACAAGAAGGATATTGGCAGCAACCTTAAGAGTTTTACTCAAGACCTATGCAGCCATGGAACCCCGATTATGGTTACTATTCATGTACACGTGAAATGTTGTTTTTCAGGGAATTTGAAGCTTGTAGGGAGCTTAGTGAGGTCCTTAGGAAGCTTAGGGTGGTTCGTTGGAAGGTTTTGGACGTCGGGATAGTGAGTTGCAGGTTTCATCGGATTTTGTGAAGTTTCTATGGCGAGATTCCGTGAATTTTAGGGCTTGAAAGTGGTAAGGTTTTGCTCTACTTGTTGTAAGCTTCATTTTGGTACCAATTTTATACAATTTGGATGAAAATCGAGTGAGAAAAGAAGGTTTAAAGTTTTTCCGATTTTCCGGCGACGGTGACGGCATCGGAGGTGTGCCTAAGAAGAAGACGGAATATTCTGTCACTTTGGATGGAATATTCTTAGTGGAGTTTGGTTAACTTTAACAGAATCTGTTAGTTTTTACGGAATATTCCTGATGGCGTTAACTGACGCCATCAGTGTGCCTGGCACGTGGCGGCGCATGTGGCGGCGCGTGGGAGGTCATAAAATTATTTTAAAAATATGGGGTTGTTCGTGAGGTTGAGTAGATCACGTTGGTGTATTCATACACCCCATTTGAGCATTGTATAAGAAGTTATTACCTAGTTTTGGTTATGTGTTTTAAATTAATGTTTTTATAGTTGTTTCGCATATAGGTGAGACCTATCCCGAGGATGAGTGCAGTCACTCGAGGCAAGGGGGTTACGACCCTTGCACATACCAGTGAGTGGGCTTTTGGTTTTCTGTATATACCTATATACTTGTGGTTTTTCCCAAAAAATGAAATGGAATGTTTATATGTTTTAAATGCCATGCGTTGTGTTTGCCTATTTATTTATGCATTAGTAGTTGCATATATGTATTTTTGGTGCTGCGGACGCACAAGTAAGTGCGAGGTAAGTTATGGTTTATGATTGTAATTAGTAGTTATGTGAGATACATAGAGAGCTCATAATCTGCACCCCCGGTGTTAGTGTTGCCGCCCAGAGTAGGGCACAGTCCTTCACGTGATGTTCACCTCCCGCACAACACGCTCATCTTAGATCCAAGTTAGGTGCACAGTCCTATCGTACAGACCACTATAGGTGGTTCCGACTCGTAGGTGATTTTAGCACTTGAGTGTATTTATTTACACCCAGTCCTGTCGTACAGACCACTTTAGGTGGTTCCGACTCGTGTGCAGGTATAGTTAGTGAGTTGGGGATTTGAGCTCTAGATTCAGCCGTACAGGTCACGTTAGGTGACTTCGGCTGACATATTACATTGCATTGATTGACATTACCTGAGTTACTTACATTTTATGTAGAGGCATTCAACATGGCATATTTTTGAGCATGTTTTCTATATATATGTATATTCTATTTTCTGGGAAACTATACAGGTTTTACGGCGAGGGGTTAGAAATTTTGATAATGAAATGATTTTGAAAAGCTTTGTTTTTGCCCACTCACACTTTCTGTTTTGCGCCCCTCCAGGTCCTAGTTTAGATTGCTCTTTTGGTGGATCACGAGGAATCCACGGCATATCTAACAGATTATCACCAGTGTAGGACCCCCTCTGGGTGTGTTTAGTTAGTATTTGTTCCTTTGGACTGCACTAGGTTTTCTGTGCTCTGAATATTGTTTTTCACACTTATGCTTGCACATGTATGTTAATTACTCTGTGTGTAGTTTGATTTTTATTTCTTCTTACTTTTATTATTATTCTTAGCTTCCGCACTATGCACATGGTTACGTCACCCTTGTGTGATGGCCAGCATGCCCTGATTTCGGTCGGGGTGTGTCAGTTTGGTATTAGAGCCTAGGTTTGGCAATCCTGTATATTTTATGTGTGTTCTAATTGTTTTGGTGTCTTCTGTTGGAACTATGCCGCCTCGTAGGGAACCACATCGCTCTGCTGAGCCTAGTTTCCCCAATGTAGCTCAATTGGGGGAAGCTATCGCTACCACTATTCAGTCGGCACTCCGCCCTCCCCAAAGGACTCCTATAGAGACTATGTACAATCTAAAGCTAGATAAGTTCGAGGGCCACGAGGGTTTTGAGGGAGCTGAGCGATGGTTGGAACATATTGAAAAGACTTTCCAAGTGTTGTATAATCAGGGGAATCTCCCTGTTGAGAAGTAGGTTAAAGACGACATCTTGGTTCTTGGGTAAGGAATCGGCATCCTGGTGGGAACAGAAGGTTTGTCGTTTGACCCCAGAGGAAAGGACTGACTGGGAGGTGTTTAGGCAGTTGTTTCTAAAAAGGTTTGTGCCTCCTGAGTACATTGATCGCAAAAAGCAAGAATTTACCGAGTTGAGGCAAGGGAAGTTGACGGCGAACGAGTATTATCGGAGGTTCACTGATTTATTCTGTTATTATCCGGAGGTTGCTGCCAATCCGGGGGAGATGCTTCGTCGTTTTCGTTTGGGTTCTAAGAAGAAGTGGCGTTCTATGACGACCACTACTCCTTACAACTCTTATCAGGAGTTCTATGAGATTCTGTTGAGGATTGAGGATTCCGAGAACATGTCCAGCCAGAGTGAGGAGGAAGAAAAAGATGGCAAGGGTAAAGGTCAGGCATCTCTAGGACCTCGTAAGACCCAGAGTTTTAAGCGAGGTGAGACTAGTTCCAGTTCTTTTAGCGGTGGTTTTAGTGCCACTGGTCAGGGTCGAGGTGGTAGATTTGCTGGGGGTACTTGATAGGAGCATATTCATGCGACTTAAATGCCTTGTTCTCGTGCATTTACGTTATGTTTCTTTAGTTATTTTAGTACTTTAAGCTATTTTCGTGGGTTTGTAGGTCCAAAGGGCTAAAGGAGCAAAAAGATGCATTTTGGAGACTTTTGGAGCACTTTTGGGCTAAGGATGGATAGCCTATGCTTGGAGCCAAAGTGTTGGACGAAATTGAAGACCTAATTGAAGACCAAAGTGTTGGAACCTTGTTCCCTTTAGTTTTAGGACATTTAAACCTCTCCTATATCCTTAGCCGTGCATAACATTCCAACATTCCACTCCTTCATTTCAGCCACACTCCCATAAATCATTACTTATCATCACCACTTATCACTTATCATAATCACATATCATACACTTATCATCACCACTTATCACTTATCATAATCACCCATAATCATTCACATAAATCAGCCACATGCATTCACTCTTCATAATTCAACCTAGCTGTCATGTTTCCCCTTTCATCATTCCCTCACATTCTTTAATTCAGCCAACACATGCTTACACATGCATTTTCAGCACCAAAGAATCATTGCACATGCATTTCCAACCCACATGCATCATTTAATCATTCAAACATGCAGCCACATTCACTTTACCTAGCTGTCATGTTCCCTCTCCCATCCATTTCATCATTGCACCAACCAATCTAGTTGTCATTACACATGCATTCCCTTCTTTAATCATTCCTAGCTGCCATTCACATGTTCTCCCATCCCTTCTCTCCCTATAAAACCATGCATTGCATTCATTCAAAACATTCATTCCCATTCATACACAATTCATTCTCAAACACTCTTCCATATTCAGAAATTCATCCATTCATACACATTCACACCATCAAACTATCCTTAGACCTTGTGCTACAACGAAGAGGAAGATAAGAAGGCCTAAACGTTCATACAATTCAAGTTTGAGTTGTTGGAATGTTTAGGTGTTTCTTTGATTTCAATATTTAAGTTCAAAACTCTTTGTTTTGTACGAATGAGGAATGGAAGAGAAGAGTGCCTAAACATTCATACAATTCAAGTTTGAGTTGTTGGAATGTTTAGGCGTTTCTTTGATTCTTTTTGTTTTGTATCATGAGGAACTAAACCCCCCCTGGTTAGGGGGGATTTGAAATATATGTTTATGCTTGCATTTTGATTTGATTACTTCTAATTGCGTTTCATAAGTTGTGAATTCAATTTGTTTAACTATTTGATTGATAACCTATTTATGTATGTTTATTGAGAGTGCACACTTAATTTTCATGCATGAATATGACGCTAGAATATAAGGGAGTTTCACGTAATAGTTATGAACTTATATTCACAAGTAGTGGAGGTTGCTTATAAACAATCGCGTTAAACGAATTCTTGGCAGAAGTTTCATGCAATCATAGTAACGAATGCCTCGTTAACACTTATAATTTTCATCGAGCGTAATGATTCTTGCTTGTATCTCTATTATGCAATCATGTAGGGGACTTGTGGGGAATATTTTGGGTTGTCGTATGCAATCATCCAATTCAATAACGTTAGGAAGATTTGAAGGTTAATTTAAGCGGACCTAATTAACTTGGGGTGTTGAGAATTCATGGTTTATTGAAATGCAATTGGAAATCTTTTTATCATGCAAGTGTAACATGTGTGGAGATGAACCCCTTAGCTAGCCATCCCATCCATTCAATTCCATCACATTCATCTTTACAATCTGTTTTTAATTACAATCTGTACATTTTAGTTAATTTCGTCAAAAACTCAATCCCCCTTTACTTTAGTGTCCAACTTAGTTAGAAAGTGTCTTAGTTTGGGTTTCTAAGTGTTTTGATTCATTTTATTACCCAATTTCGTCCAAAGTAGTCAAAGTGCTCAAAACTGCCCAGAAAGTGTTTTTAAGGCAGTTTTGAGTGTTTTGGGTGCTGTTTGAGTCTTTTGGTTTGTTTTAGTGTTTTAAATGTTTAGTTTTGCATTCTTTGAGTCTAGTTTAGTGTTTTAAACTTTATTTTACGTTTTTGAGTCAGTTTCCAAGTGATTTTGCAATCCCTCCTAATCCCCGGTTAAGAACGATCCCTACTTATACTTATACTACAATTGATAAAAAGAGGGTTTAATTTGTGTGCGTATAATTCTCGCATCAAATTTTGGCGCCGTTGCCGGGGATTAGCAACTTTGCTAATCTCTTGGATTGTTTTATTTTCGTTTGTGTGTATATATTTTTAGTTTTATTTTGTTGATTTTAGAAGCAAGACATGGCACTTGATAGTGCTTCTCTTTTGTCACAACTTATGGAAGAGTACCAAACGCAAAGAGTTGGTACATTTGATCATAATCAATCAAGGAACGACGTGTTTTCCAATACTTACAATTCGGATTGGAGTGATCATTCAAACTCTATGTGGTGGGAACCTCAACATATTCAACAAGAAGGATATTGGCAACCATATGAGGAGTTCTATACAACACCTATGCAGCCACCACAACCTGCCCAAACAAATTCAAGTGAGTCTTTGTATAATGATACGGTTTGTAAGTTACTCACCAATTTGTCTTAGGGGCAAGAAGATCTAAACAAAGCAAGGCAAAATCAAGACAAAAGGTTGGACTACTTGGAAAAGCAAATTGGGCAGATCGCGGAGTTCGTAGGACAATTTCAAGACCAAGGCAAACTCCTTATTTCAACCATTGCAAATCCGAAGGAAGGATCTGAAACTGCCTTGAGAAGTAGCAAGGAGGTTGGAACAGACCCTCAACCATCAAAATCAAATCACAAGGAAGAGGAATACACCCAACTGATAGGAGCATATTTAGGCGACTTACTTAGCTTGTTTTCGTGCATCTATGTTGTTAATTCATATTTGTTTTAGTAGTTTAAGCCATTTTCGTGTGTTTTTAGGTTCATATGGCTAAGGAAGCAAAAAGATGCATTTTGGAGCATTTTGGAGCAAAATTGGGTTTGGAATGGATAGCATATGCTCGGAGCAAAAGGAATGGACGAAATTGAAGACCTAAAGACCTTTTGTTTGAGCAAAAATCAAGGAATCCTACCTATTCTAGGTCACAAAACAATGTCCCTTCCAACATTGTTACCCTTGCCGTGTGTCCCTTGGTGTTTCCCTTCCTTGCCATGCAAGGAAGGGCCTTGTTTCCTATTTTAAAACCATACACTCATTCACTTATCATATCATTCACTTATCATATCATTCACTTATCATATCACTCACTTATCAAACCATTCACTTATCACTACCATTTACTTATCACTCACCACATATCATTCATTTATCACTTAACATATCATTCATTCATCTCCTTATCATAACCATACACCTATCACTTATCACTTATCACAACAACAATCACCCACATGCACCCTTTAATCATTCAACCACAAAGCCACATGCACATTCACACTTTTCTCCACACCAAAACCGTGCACTCTCCATCACAATTTCAGCTTTCCTCCTTGCAATTTCCACATGCATTCACTTCATCATTACACCACCACTCATTCTTTTATTCCACATGCACATTCAATCATTCACTCAAGCACCCTTGTGCCATGTTTCCCCCTTTGTTTCCACCCATCACATGCATCATCATCAAACAAACACTCCAAGTGCCGTGGCTATCATCCCATTTCCAACACACACACATGCAATTGCACATGCCTTTCCAACATTCCTTTGCATTTTAAGTTTTTCTCCATCATTATTCCCCCTACATTCCACCTAATCCACATGCTTTCCCATTTCATTATTCATTCAATTTGCATTCCAATTCACCACAAAACAATCATACAAATCAGCCAACACATGCACCAAAACTGTCCATGCCGTGCACTCCTTGAGCATTTCCAGTTTTTTCCCTTTTCATTTCACATGCATCTCTACATTCCTACTTCATCATTTCAACCACCATTCATTTTTTTTAATCCACTTGCATTCACACACACTTCACACAAACAACATCCACATGCAAACACATGTTTCCCCAACAAACAAATCAGCCAACACATGCACAAATCCATCCATGCCGTGGGTTCCCTTTGCTCCCCTTGTGCAATTTCAGTTTTCACATGTGTCCTAGCTGTTTTTCCATCATTCCTCCACACAAATGCTTAAACAAATAGCCATATGTCCCCTCCACTACTCCTATAAATACCTTTGCATTCATTCATTCATTCATCTCATCTCATTCACAACACAACACTCTTCAAAATCATCCATTCTAACCCCTTTGGCCGTGAGTTTCCCTTCCATCTCTCCTCCATTTCTTCCATTTCCATAATCCCCCAATCCATTCAACACACCAACAACATCCCTTAGTCCTTGTGCCACAATAAAGAGGAAGATAAGAGGGCCTAAACGTTCATACAATTCATGTTTGAGTTGTTGGAATGTTTACGCGTTTCTTTGATTTCAATGTTGTAAATTCAATTCTCTTTGTTTTGTAATATGAGGAATGGAAGAGAAGAGTGCCTAAACGTTCATACAATTCGAGTTTGAGTTGTTGGAATGTTTAGGTGTTTCTTTGATTTCAAAGTTATGAGGAACTAAACCCCCCTTAGCTAGGGGTGATTTCAATACCATGATTGTTTATGTAATATGAATTGATGAATTCCAGTTATGAACTCTTGATTCGTGAATGCAATTGGCTTAACTATTTGATGATTAACTTATTTGTGTTTGTTGATTGAGGGTCGACACTTAATTACATGCATGAATATGTGGCTAAAGTTTAAGAAGGTTTCACATAATCGTTACTAACTTATACTTGAAAGTAGTGAAGGTCGCTTGTCACGATCGCGTTAAGTTTAAATTCTTAGCATGAGTAACATGATGTCATAGTTGCAAGTGCTTTGTTGATGCGAAAATTATACGCACACAAATTAAACCCTCTTTTTGTCAATTGTAGTGAAGTGTATAAGTAGGGATCGTTCTGGACCGGGGATTAGGAGGGATTGTTAATCACTTGGATTTGACTTAAAAACGTAAAAACACAATATAAAACAATATTTAATGCTCAAAGAATGCAAAACTAAAAATAAGAAAGATTAAGACTAAAACTTAAACAAAATAAGGGGGGATTGGATTTGGACGAATTTACTAAAATAAATACTTGGACACAAAACAAATTGTGAATATGGATTTGACGGAAATGAATGGATGGGAAGTTAGCTAAGGGGTTCTTCTCCACATATGTTATACTTGCATACAAGATTGATTCTCAGTTGGTCTTTCGATAAATTATGATACTCAACACTCCGGATTAATTAGGTCCGCTTAAATTAACCGTCAAGTTTTCCTTAAGTTAATGAATTGGATGGGTTTGCGCAACGCAATTCACAACATTCTCCAAAAGTCCTTTACGTGAATAGCACAATAAAGATACAATCAAAGATCATTAAGCATTATGAAAACTATAAGTGTTGACGAGGCATTCGTTACTATGATGAGCATGAAACTCGTGCCAAGAATATGTTTAACACGATTGTTTATAAGCAACCTCCACTACTTGTGAATATAAGTTCATAACGATTAGGTGAAATTCACTTATATTCTAGCGTCATATTTATGCATGAAAATTAAGCGCGCATTCTTAATAAACATTCATAAATAAGCTATCAATCAAACGGTTTAAACAAATTGAATCCACAACTTATGAAATTCCAACGAAAGTTAATCAATTCATATTGCAAATATAAACATAGTTTCGAATCACCCCCTACCTAAAGGGGGTTTAGTTCCTCATAACCTTGAAATCAAAGAAACACCTAAACATTCCAACAACTCAAAGCTTGAATTGTATGAACGTTTAAGCACTCTTCTCTTCCATACATACAAAACAAAGAGAATTAAAATGAAACTTTGAAATCAAAGAAACACCTAAACATTCCAACAACTCAAAACTTGAATTGTATGAACGTTTAGGCACTCTTCTCTTCCTCGTTGTTGTAGCACAAGGTTTAAGGGATGTTGTTGGTGTGTTGAATGGATTGGGGAATTTATGGAAATGGAAGAAATGGAGGAGAAATGGAAGGGAAACTCACGGCCAAAGGGGGAAGAATGGATGATTTTGAAGAGTGTTGTGTTGTGAATGAGATGAAGAATGCCTTGAATGATGAGAGTGCAAGGGTATTTATAGGAGTAGTGGAGGGAACATATAGGGAGAGAATGGATGGGAGAGCATGTGAATGATAGCTAGGAGAATGATTAAAGGGGTGTGAATGGTTGGAAATGCATGTGGGTGAATTGGTGGTGCAATGATGAAAAGTGAATAAATAATGCATGTAGGGTTAGCTAGGTTGGCTTTGTTTGGGTGCATGTGAGTTAAAGAGGGAGAATGTGGTGAAATGATGAAGTAGGAAGGTGGAAATGCATGTGAGATGTTGGAAAGGAAATGGGAATATGAGTGCATGTGGGTGAATGATTTGTGGTGCAATGATGAAAAGTGAATAAAGAATGCATGTAGGGTTAGCTAGGAAAGTGGGAATGTGGTTGAATGATTAAAGGGACATGCATGTGGCTTGTTTGATTGCTTGGTGAGATGATGCATGCTTGTAGTTTAGGGTGTTGAATATGGATTTGCATGACATTTGAATTGATTGTGGGCTTTGGAATTGGAAGGAAATGCATGGCAAAGGGCTTGGTTTAAGAGAGAATGGGCTAGGCTCTTTGTTTTATGTCCAAAGTGAATACAAGGCCTTCAAATTCGTCCAACATTTTGGCTCCAATCATATGCCATCCATTCCAAGCCCAATTTTGCTCCAAAATGCTCCAAAATGCATCTTTTTTCTTCCTTAAGCCCTTAGAACCTGAAAACACACAAAAGAAGCATAAAGGACTAAAATAACTAGAGAAACATAACGTAAATGCACGAGAACAAGCCATTTTAAGTCGCATGAATATGCTCCTATCATTTGTCAATGCTTATGGTTTTCATTATTCTTAATGATCTTCGATTGTATCTCTATTATGATGACATGTAGGGAACTTTTGAGAATGTTTTGGGTTGTCGAATGATGCCATCCAATCCAATAATATAAGGAAAATCTGAGGGTTAACTAGTGATGTCACGGTTAATTTGGGGCATTGTCGTTCATAATTCAATGAAGGAATAACTGGAAATTGATTCATATGCATAAATATCATGTGTGGAGAAAGAACCTCTAGCTAATTCACCAACCATCTTATTTCATTAATTACATTCTTGTTTCGTTATTTCAATTTTCATCAAACCTCAATCCCCCTTTTACTTTAATGTGCAATATAGTTAGAAATCAATTTAGTTTGTGTTTTTAAAGCATTTTGATTCTTTTGGTTTGTCTTAGTGTTTTAACGTTTAGTTTTACATTCTTTGAGTCTAGTTTAACGTTTTATATTGTTTTTACGTTTTAGTTTAAATTCGTCCAAATCCATTTCCCCCCTATTTCGTTGAAGTCTTAGTCTTAATCTTTCTTATTTTAATTTTGTTTTCTTCGAGCATTAAATAGTGTTTTATATTGTGTTTTTATGTTTTTAAGTCAATTTAGAAGGTTTTAGCAAGCCCTCCTAATCCCCGGTCTAGAACGATCCCTCACTTATCCATTCTACTACAATTGTCAAACGAGGGTTTAATTTGAGTGTCAAGTAATTCTCACATCAAATTTTGGCGCCGTTGCCGGGGATTAGCAACTTTGCTAATCTCTTGGATTGTTTTATTTTCTTTTATTTTATTCCAGATTCTTGATCTTGTTTTATTTCTTGTTTTAGGTACTAGTTTATGACTAGGAGTTCTCATCCGATTCGTGAACCTATCTCGGTCTTTGACGCAGATTTCGAGCGAGAATTGAGACGAAAAAGAAAGAACCCAGAACCTAGCGAATCAAGCGAAAGCTCCGAGTCCATTTCTGAATTTGAAGAAGAGGAACCCAAGACAACAGTGGGTGAAGAAGACATGGCAGCAGACAACCGAACAATCAAAGAACTTTCCGCTTCAGGATTGGACAATGCCGCACCCCTATGTATTCAATATCCTAGGGCGGCTCTAGGCAAGACTGATGAGTTCGAATTGAAGTCAAGCTTGCTGCATCATATTCCTAAGTACCATGGGCTGTCCATGGAAGATCCCAACAAACACTTGAAGGAGTTCGAGGTGGTTTGTTCGAGCATGACCCCCGTCATTGTGGATGGGAGTATATTGAAGATGAAGGCCTTTCCATTTTCACTTATGGACAAGGCCAAAGATTGGCTCTACGAACTAGCCCCGGGAACTGTGACTTCGTGGGAAAGTATGAAGCGTGCTTTCTTGGAGAAATTCTTCCCTACTTCGAGAGTGATTCTCCTACGGAAGAAAATTAGTGGTATTCAACAGAACCATGGTGAGACATTCCCGGCTTATTATGAGCGCTTCAAGGGCCTGGTAGCTTCATGTCCTCAACATCAAATGAAGGAGGAACTTCTCCTTCAATATTTCTATGAGGGCCTCCTTCCTATCGAACGTCAAATGCTTGATGCATCAGCAGGAGGAGCATTGGTGGACAAAACACCAAGGGATGCCAAGATTCTCATAGCCAACCGAGTGCTCAACGCTCAACAATATGAAGGAGTGGGCCAAAGGGAAGCCCCACGGCAACAAAGTGTAAATGAGGTGAGTGCTATTTCTGAAATTCAATCACAACTTGCTAATCTTACTTCTCTTGTTTCTCAGGTTGTGATTGGTCCAAAAGCACAAGAACACCAAGTTTGTGGCGTGTGCTCAATTCAAGGGCATCCATCCGACAATTGCCCTCAACTAATCGAGAATGGTGGGTGGGAATCTGCCAATGCAATTGGTTTCCAAGGACAAAATCAAAACAACCCATATTCGAACACTTACAATGCCGGATGGAGGGACCATCCAAACTTCAAATGGAGGGAGCCACAACAAGCTGCCCAACAAGGAGGATTTAGGCCAAACCCCCCTGGTTTTTATTCCAAGCCGTATGCACCCCAACAACCCCAACAACCTTCGGCATCATCTCATTCAGGTACGTCCTTGGAAAGTAATCAAGCTATGCAATTACTAACCTCTATTTCGCAGGGGTTGCAAAATCAAAACAACCGGATAGAAAATAACGAGAAGGAGATGATGGATATGAAGAAACAAATAGGGCAGATTTCTGAGTTCCTTGGACAGATTAGAGAGCAAGGAAAGCTTCCTAGCTCAACCACAGTCAATCCAAAGGGAGGATTCGAATCCGCCAAGGCCATCACCCTAAGGAGTGGAAAAGAAGTTGGGACCGAGCCAAACAATCCCAAATCTGCCCAGAAAGTAGATGAAGAGACGACACAACCTGAGGAAGTGTCTAGCTCACCCACGGAAAGAGTGAAAAACCAAATGCCGCAGGCCCCCAATCACCCTAACTCGGCCAAATCAGGTAATTTAAGTTCAAATTCATATACTTCACGTCCTAATCTGCCCAATGTACCTTTTCCTCACAGATTTTTGCAAACAAAGAAGGAGGAGCATGAGAAGGACATTCTTGAAACGTTTAGGAAAGTTCAAGTCAATATCCCGCTCCTAGATGCCATAAAGCAAGTGCCCAAATACGCTAAGTTCTTGAAGGAATTGTGTACTACGAGGAAGAGGGCGTCACACAAAGAGGTAGTAAGGGTAAGTGAGAATGTTTCCGCTGTTTTACAAAGAAAGTTACCACCAAAGTGCAAAGATCCAGGTAGCTTTACAATCCCTTGTATTATTGGTCAAACTAAGTTCGAACATGCTATGTTAGATTTAGGAGCTTCAATTAACGTCATGCCATACTCTATTTATGCTTCAATGAACCTTGGTGAATTGAAAAATGATGGTGTGGTTATTCAGTTGGCCGATAGATCTAATGCATATCCAAAAGGAGTTTTGGAGGATGTGCTTGTGCAGGTGAACCATTTAATTTTTCCGGCTGATTTCTACATCCTAGACATGGAGGATTCAGCCCATTCTACATCTTTGCCGATTCTCCTTGGTAGGCCATTCATGAAGACGGCCCGAACGAAGATTGATGTATACAAAGGCACCTTGACAATGGAATTCGATGGGGAAGTAATTGATTTTAATATTTCTGAAACTATGAGATATCCTGTTGATGACCATTCTTGTTTTTCCATTAATATTATCGATTCTTTGGCGCAGGTATACCTTGAAGAATTGAACGAGGACGCCCTGGAAACAACCATCACTAAGGCCATAGAGTGCAAAAATGACGGATTTGGGCCAATGCAAGGTCACGGCAAGGAAGAGGAATTCTTTGCCATGGGTTCTAGTGAAGAAATAATTGAGGTTGTGGCAGCCCTTGAGTCATTGCCACAACAATATGGTAAGGTTCCACTCTCACTTTCAAATTCAGTTTCCACTAAGATGCTACCTTCTGTTGTTCAGGCACCATCACTTGAACTTAAGCCGTTGCCGGACCATTTGAAGTATGTGTTTTTGGGAGAAGGCGAAACATTGCCCGTCATCATTTCATCAAGTCTCACGGCAATGGAGGAGGAGAAGCTTGTGAGGGTGCTGCGAGAACACAAAACGGCCATAGGGTGGACTTTGGCCGACATTAAAGGAATAAGCCCTACCACATGCATGCACCGTATACTTCTTGAAGAGGGGACTAAGCCATCCCGAGAGGCTCAACGCCGTCTCAACCCTCCAATGATGGAAGTGGTGAAGAAGGAAATAATCAAGCTTTTGGATTGCGGAGTGATCTACCCTATCTCCGATAGCCGTTGGGTCTCTCCAGTTCAAGTCGTTCCCAAGAAGTCCGGAGTAACTGTTATCAAGAATGATGAGAATGAGCTCGTGCCTACACGCATTCAGACTGGATGGCGAGTATGTATCGATTACCGGAAGCTAAATGCCATGACTAGGAAAGATCACTTTCCTTTGCCATTCATCGACCAGATGCTCGAAAGGTTAGCCGGTCATGCTTTTTACTGTTTTCTTGATGGATACTCTGGATATAACCAAATTGTGATAGCCCCGGATGATCAAGAGAAGACCACATTCACATGTCCCTTTGGAACATTTGCTTATCGTCGCATGCCATTTGGTTTATGCAATGCACCGGCCACTTTCCAACGATGCATGGTAAGTATCTTCTCTGATTATGTTGAAAAGATAATTGAAGTATTTATGGACGATTTTAGTGTGTTTGGAGACTCATTTGATGCTTGTTTGCATAATCTCACTTTAATCTTGAAAAGATGCATGGAAACTAACCTTGTTTTGAATTGGGAAAAATGTCATTTTATGGTTAAACAAGGTATAGTTTTGGGTCATATCATCTCAGAAAAAGGGATTGAAGTTGATAAGTCTAAAATAGATCTTGTACGTCACTTACCCTCTCCTATTTCGGTTAGAGAGGTCCGTTCTTTTCTTGGCCATGCAGGATTCTATAGGCGATTTATCAAAGATTTCTCAAAAGTTGCACAACCTCTTTGCCGCCTCCTACAAAAAGACGTGGCATTTGAATTCACTAAGGAGTGCACGGCATCATTCAACCAACTCAAGGAGTTGTTGACCACGGCACCCATTATTGTTCCCCCGGAATGGAGCCTCCCGTTCGAGCTTATGTGTGATGCGTCCGATTATGCTTTAGGGGCTGTTTTGGGACAAAGAAAGGACAAGAGGCCGCATGTCATCTACTATGCCTCACGGACGTTGAACGATGCCCAGTTGAACTACTCCACTACGGAGAAAGAACTTCTTGCCGTTGTCTTTGCTTTAGATAAATTTCGATCATATCTAATTGGTACTAAAGTAATTGTTTTCACTGATCATGCAGCTCTAAAGTACTTGCTCACCAAAAAGGAGGCCAAGCCCCGACTAATTCGGTGGATGTTGTTACTTCAAGAGTTCGACATCGAGATTCGTGACAAGAAGGGAAGTGAAAACGTGGTGGCTGACCACCTAAGCCGAATGGTGCATAATGAGGAGTCCCTACCCATTGCAGAGACATTCCCCGATGAGCAGCTGCTATCCATTGAGGTAAGTGAACCATGGTATGCAGATTTAGTGAATTACTTGGTGGCTAAACAAATTCCAAATGAGCTCAATAGGCACCAACGTGACAAACTTAGGCATGATGCACGGTTTTATGTATGGGATGATCCGTACTTATGGAAATTTTGTCCCGATCAAATTGTACGTAGATGTGTGCATGATTCTGAATTTCACTCAATTCTAAACTTTTGTCACACATATGCATGTGGTGGTCATTTTGGCACACAACGCACTGCCCTCAAGGTTCTAGAGTGTGGTTTTTATTGGCCGACTATATTTAGGGATGCTAGAACCTTTTGTATGTCTTGTGATCGTTGCCAACGAATGGGTAACATAGGTACCAAGGACCAAATGCCGCAAACCCCTGTCTTTAATGTTGAAATTTTTGATGTTTGGGGCATTGATTTCATGGGCCCTTTCCCTCCATCTTATGGTTTCACGTATATCTTGCTAGCCGTTGATTATGTTTCTAAATGGGTGGAAGCAAAAGCCACCCGTACTAACGATTCTAAGGTGGTTGCAGATTTCTTGAAAACTAACATTTTTGCTAGGTTTGGAATGCCGAGAGTAATCATAAGTGATGGAGGGTCTCACTTTTGCAATCGGACCATTGAGGCGTTGCTAAGAAAGTACCATGTCAACCATAAGGTCTCCACACCTTACCATCCTCAAACAAATGGCCAAGCCGAGGTGTCTAACCGAGAAATCAAACAAATTTTGGAGAAGACCGTTGGACCAACAAGGAGGGATTGGAGCTTACGTTTAGATGATGCACTATGGGCATATCGTACGGCGTACAAAACACCCATTGGGATGTCACCTTTTCGGCTCGTCTATGGTAAGCCATGTCATTTGCCCGTAGAGTTAGAGCACAAGGCACATTGGGCCGTGAAGACTTTCAACATGGACATAGATGCAGCGGGAGTTCATAGGAAGCTCCAATTGAATGAACTTGAGGAGATTCGGAATGAAGCCTATGAGAATGCCCGGATGTACAAAGCCAAGACCAAAGCATTCCATGATAAAATGATTCGAACCAAGACCTTCACAGTTGGGCAGAAAGTGTTGCTTTTCAACTCTCGCCTACGTTTGTTTCCTGGTAAGTTGCGTTCTAAATGGATTGGCCCGTTTGTTGTTACTAACGTTTTACCTTATGGTGCAGTCCACATAAAAAGCTTAAGGAATGGCGTAGAATTCAACGTGAACGGGCATCGGTTGAAGCCATATTACGAGCATGGTGTGGGGCAAGTGGTGGAAGACATTCCTTTCCATTCCGTGGGCTCAATTAAAGATTGAAGAGAGTACTCGTCCGGCTGCAAGACGTAAAAGAAAGCGCTTCGTGGGAGGCAACCCATGCATCCGAATAGAGAAGAACTTATTTTTATTCCTTTCCTTTTCTTTACTGCCTTTACTTTGCTTTCTTTATCGTATTTGTTTATTTATTTGCTCTTTTGTGACTCTATGCTTAAAACATTGAGGACAATGTTTGATTTAAGTGTGGGGGGGGTAAACAATTTGTTTTTGCATGAATTTCGTGGGATTTATTCACCTATCACTTAGAATGTTGTTTCATGCTGTTTTAAGCGTTTTTAGAGTGTTTTAGTGTGTTTTATAGTGTCTTGGCATAAAACTCCGAAAATTTGATAAAAATTTGAAAAAAAAAAAAAAAAAAAAAAAAAAAAAGATGTGTTTTTAGAGTCATTTTGGTGTTTGTTTGTGTCTTAGCGCTACTTGGGAGGCAACCCAATACAGTAAATAAAACTTGTGCTTGTTCATTGATTTTTTTTTTTCGATAAATTACAATCGTATCTAAACATGGCAGAAAGATGGAGCCTTTACAAAGGTTGTGTACGTGAGGCCCCACTACGTGGCAACACTCTCGGAGCAGAAGGCAGCGGAACAGGAGGTCTCGGAGCAGAAGGCATTGGAGCAAGAGGTCTCGGAGCAGAAGGCATCGGAGCGGGAGGCACCAAAGATAGATCATTCAAGGCCCCAAACCTTGGTGGAACGCTGGATGACCCAGGAAAGAGGTGTCTTTGGAAGAAAGCTGCAAACCGTTGACGGTCATCAAGCTCATCAAGCTTCCTCTTCATGCCTGTAGAATAATTGTTGGCAAGCACGTGCAAACTTCGGTTCTCGTACTTCAGCTGTTTGATCTCCTGCTTAAGACTCTCCACCTCCGCCATCAAGGATTCAACCTGACGGGAGCGAGCAAGAAGGCGTTGACCCATGTTGGACACAGAGCCAGCGCACTGAACACTCAGAGCCAGGGATTCTTGAACGGCCAACTCATCGGACCGTCCTGAAAGCAGCTGACTGTCTTTGGGAGTAAGGAGGTTCCGAGCCACTATCGTAGCCGTTGTGGGATCCGTCATCACAGAGTCCTCTTCTGTAAGAGGGCCATGGGAAGATAAGAAAGACGGGCACCATACCTTACCCTGACGAGGCGCGACCGGATCACTGCTTAGACTCAAATCTAAGCAAATGTTCGATGGGTTGGATGAGCTAGCCATTGTTCAAGAAGTTAAAAGAGAAAGGTTGAATGGAGGAAAATCTCGACGGGCCGATGATGATTTTTGGGAAGTCTTCAAAGTGTGCAGATAGAGGTGATCGATCACCTCTATTAAAGGATAGGCGACACAATCACCAATTCAGAATTGAAGAGACACCGCTCTTCAAAACCGAAATTTCCGGCGTAAAGATCGCCAGCTCTTCAGACGCAATCCCGGCTTTTCAGAAAGCGTGTGTAACTTTGTCAAAAGCTCCCAGCTTTTCAGAAGACGCGTGGAAGGCGAGAAATCAGCTGCACACTTTAGCCGACAAAAGTGGGTGACAAAGCCGAAAGCTCCCAGCTTTTCAGAAGACGCGTGCCACTTTGTCGAAAGCTCCCAGCTTTTCAGAAGACGCGTGGAGGAAATTTCCGCATCCGCATTGCCACTTGCCATTACAATTGCTATATACATCAACATGCATGGCAAGGCTTACATCCATAAACGCATCACTTTCCTTCTCGGCCGAAAATGTAAGCTACAACCAACCCTCTCAAACATGCTCAGATTTCTCTTTCTCTTGAGAACACACTTTCAACCATGGATGTATCCCCCAAAGAAGATACCAAAGGCCCGGAGAACAAAGGAGGCAAGAGGAAACGGTGGATCAAAGCATGTCGATTCATTCGCTGCCTCTTCGAAAGCAAAGGTATCTCATATCATCAAGGGCGAAAGCAAAGGTATCTCATATCATGCTCTTTCCCTGTCTTTTCCTTTGTCCTTGATATTACTTGCATGGCAAAGTGAAAGAAGCAATCAGCCGGCACTTGGAGTCTATCTGGACTCTATTCCCTGGTTGCTTACCTAGCTTTGCTGAGCTATCCTCTAACCCTCTTCAATACGAATTGGAGAGATTGAACAAAGAAACAGATAAAAGGAGTAAGCTCAGACCTTCGGGGGAGACCAAAGGAAGCCTGCTGCCCAGTTCAAGAGTAGCACAAAGGAAAATCAACGATGGGAGCAGCGCAGTTCAAGAGTAAGCCTGTGGAATCACAAAGATCCAAGCCTCAATGCAATTACCAAGGAGAAGATGGAATTTACACTCAACAACCAGATTTGCGTCTCTAAACTCTTCTCTTTGTTAGATCCATTCTGCCATGTTTAGTATGTTTAGTTGTTGTTTATGTGTTAACTTTTGTTTGGTGTGTTTTAAACATTGAGGACAATGTTTGATTGAAGTGTGGGGGGGTAACTAAAGTGTTTTGATGCAAATTCGGAGGGTTTTATCCACCATAACTTCAAATGTTGTTTCTTGCTGTTTTTAAGTGTGTTTAGTGTGTTTTGACTTCAAAATTCGAAAATCACATAAAAATTTGAAAAACATGTTTTGAAAAGCCTAAAAAGAGTGTTTTGAGTCATTTTTGTGTCGTAGGTCACCTTCCAACACAATGATAAGGATTTGGTTTCTAATTGCATGACTGTTAAAAAGAGTTATAAACATGGAGAAAAGTTTGATTTACTCTTGGTATATGCTTGGTTATGGTTATAATGTATGACTTCACATGCAATCATAAAAGAAAAAAATTAGTTATGTAACATGCTTGAAGGAAGGAACTCAAACAAACGCTACAACCCTGAGAGACTTGAGCCTATAACGTTCTTTGGAGAGTATAATCTGTGATTTCTTGTTTTCCAAAGTTGTTGCATGATCTCATTATTCTTTGCTTGGTTACTACTTAGAAGGCGTTTCATCATATAGTTCCAAATGCTAGAACTCATGCCCATTTCATTCAAAGCATGTTATTGATTTGCATAACATATATCAAGATGAAGTTGTGTAGTTGCCACCATAGCCAAATAGCCTCACTTCCCATATTTCGTATTTGTTGTAAGTTTTAACCCCGTTGAGCCTTGTGTAGCCTTTATTCTTTGTTTACCCACATTTTCCTCACCTAGCCTAGTTTAGGACAATCCACACCCTTGTTCTTAAAAGATAGTGAGCATAACTTAAATGAATTCCTTTTGAGTTACATTATGCAAGAAAATGAGTGTGGGGGAGTAAAAGTTTGTTCTTACGTTTATATGTATGTTTTAAGATTCAAAAAAAAAAAAAAAAAAAAAAAAAAAAAAAAAAAAAAAAAAGAGTGAAATAAGTAAGGATGAACTCACGAGCGTTGATGGTTGAAGAAAGGGTCCAAAAAGTGAATATGGCCCTAAGTTTTGTGTGACTTTCCCTTGGGTGTTCAAAGTTGACTTCTGCGTTCTTAAGGGAATTCTAAGTGCCTGATTCAATACTTTGCTCACTATTGCTCTAAGAATGTTTGTTTATCCTTCACCTTTCATTGTTAGCCAATACCCCAAGCCCCGTTACAACCCTTGACTTCTATCTTGAGTGTTGTGTATTTCAATTGTGGAGTTTGAACTTGGTATGAGCATATGGTGTCACTGGTGCTCGCGTCTAAGTAGTAGCATTCCATTCATGAGATCATATTCATGTCATTATCGTAAATCCAGAAAATGCTTTCTTTGTTATAAGATATGTGAGATACTAGTCTTTCATGTTTACATCAATCTCTCACATATAACTAGTGTAGGGTGTGTAGTCAGAAAATCTGTGTGAAAATCGAGTGCATATCTTGTAAGGAATTGAGCTAATTCTCTAAGGCATGTTACTACATTCAAAACATGGTTTTAAATGCTTAATTGTGAACTAGTATATGGTGACTATGATTAAGAATGTACTCAAGTGTGAAGATGACTAAAATCTGTGGGAATGATGATTTTTAACGTGTCATGTGCATTGGAAATCCCTAAGACAGTTGTTGGAAGGTTTAGGTTATGTTTTACTTGTTTTGTTTCGTTTCGTTTTGTTTTGTTTTTCTTTCTGTTTTGCTCGAGGACTAGCAAAAGATAAGTGTGGGGGTATTTGATAGGAGCATATTTAGGCGACTTACTTAGCTTGTTTTCGTGCATCTATGTTGTTAATTCATATTTGTTTTAGTAGTTTAAGCCATTTTCGTGTGTTTTTAGGTTCATATGGCTAAGGAAGCAAAAAGATGCATTTTGGAGCATTTTGGAGCAAAATTGGGTTTGGAATGGATAGCATATGCTCGGAGCAAAAGGAATGGACGAAATTGAAGACCTAAAGACCTTTTGTTTGAGCAAAAATCAAGGAATCCTACCTATTCTAGGTCACAAAACAATGTCCCTTCCAACATTGTTACCCTTGCCGTGTGTCCCTTGGTGTTTCCCTTCCTTGCCATGCAAGGAAGGGCCTTGTTTCCTATTTTAAAACCATACACTCATTCACTTATCATATCATTCACTTATCATATCATTCACTTATCATATCACTCACTTATCAAACCATTCACTTATCACTACCATTTACTTATCACTCACCACATATCATTCATTTATCACTTAACATATCATTCATTCATCTCCTTATCATAACCATACACCTATCACTTATCACTTATCACAACAACAATCACCCACATGCACCCTTTAATCATTCAACCACAAAGCCACATGCACATTCACACTTTTCTCCACACCAAAACCGTGCACTCTCCATCACAATTTCAGCTTTCCTCCTTGCAATTTCCACATGCATTCACTTCATCATTACACCACCACTCATTCTTTTATTCCACATGCACATTCAATCATTCACTCAAGCACCCTTGTGCCATGTTTCCCCCTTTGTTTCCACCCATCACATGCATCATCATCAAACAAACACTCCAAGTGCCGTGGCTATCATCCCATTTCCAACACACACACATGCAATTGCACATGCCTTTCCAACATTCCTTTGCATTTTAAGTTTTTCTCCATCATTATTCCCCCTACATTCCACCTAATCCACATGCTTTCCCATTTCATTATTCATTCAATTTGCATTCCAATTCACCACAAAACAATCATACAAATCAGCCAACACATGCACCAAAACTGTCCATGCCGTGCACTCCTTGAGCATTTCCAGTTTTTTCCCTTTTCATTTCACATGCATCTCTACATTCCTACTTCATCATTTCAACCACCATTCATTTTTTTTAATCCACTTGCATTCACACACACTTCACACAAACAACATCCACATGCAAACACATGTTTCCCCAACAAATAAATCAGCCAACACATGCACAAATCCATCCATGCCGTGGGTTCCCTTTGCTCCCCTTGTGCAATTTCAGTTTTCACATGTGTCCTAGCTGTTTTTCCATCATTCCTCCACACAAATGCTTAAACAAATAGCCATATGTCCCCTCCACTACTCCTATAAATACCTTTGCATTCATTCATTCATGCATCTCATCTCATTCACAACACAACACTCTTCAAAATCATCCATTCTAACCCCTTTGGCCGTGAGTTTCCCTTCCATCTCTCCTCCATTTCTTCCATTTCCATAATCCCCCAATCCATTCAACACACCAACAACATCCCTTAGTCCTTGTGCCACAATAAAGAGGAAGATAAGAGGGCCTAAACGTTCATACAATTCATGTTTGAGTTGTTGGAATGTTTACGCGTTTCTTTGATTTCAATGTTGTAAATTCAATTCTCTTTGTTTTGTAATATGAGGAATGGAAGAGAAGAGTGCCTAAACGTTCATACAATTCGAGTTTGAGTTGTTGGAATGTTTAGGTGTTTCTTTGATTTCAAAGTTATGAGGAACTAAACCCCCCTTAGCTAGGGGTGATTTCAATACCATGATTGTTTATGTAATATGAATTGATGAATTCCAGTTATGAACTCTTGATTCGTGAATGCAATTGGCTTAACTATTTGATGATTAACTTATTTGTGTTTGTTGATTGAGGGTCGACACTTAATTACATGCATGAATATGTGGCTAAAGTTTAAGAAGGTTTCACATAATCGTTACTAACTTATACTTGAAAGTAGTGAAGGTCGCTTGTCACGATCGCGTTAAGTTTAAATTCTTAGCATGAGTAACATGATGTCATAGTTGCAAGTGCTTTGTCAATGCTTATGGTTTTCATTATTCTTAATGATCTTCGATTGTATCTCTATTATGATGACATGTAGGGAACTTTTGAGAATGTTTTGGGTTGTCGAATGATGCCATCCAATCCAATAATATAAGGAAAATCTGAGGGTTAACTAGTGATGTCACGGTTAATTTGGGGCATTGTCGTTCATAATTCAATGAAGGAATAACTGGAAATTGATTCATATGCATAAATATCATGTGTGGAGAAAGAACCTCTAGCTAATTCACCAACCATCTTATTTCATTAATTACATTCTTGTTTCGTTATTTCAATTTTCATCAAACCTCAATCCCCCTTTTACTTTAATGTGCAATATAGTTAGAAATCAATTTAGTTTGTGTTTTTAAAGCATTTTGATTCTTTTGGTTTGTCTTAGTGTTTTAACGTTTAGTTTTACATTCTTTGAGTCTAGTTTAACGTTTTATATTGTTTTTACGTTTTAGTTTAAATTCGTCCAAATCCATTTCCCCCCTATTTCGTTGAAGTCTTAGTCTTAATCTTTCTTATTTTAATTTTGTTTTCTTCGAGCATTAAATAGTGTTTTATATTGTGTTTTTATGTTTTTAAGTCAATTTAGAAGGTTTTAGCAAGCCCTCCTAATCCCCGGTCTAGAACGATCCCTCACTTATCCATTCTACTACAATTGTCAAACGAGGGTTTAATTTGAGTGTCAAGTAATTCTCACATCACCAACCCACGGCAAGAGTGGAAACACCTTTGCCGGAGGCACCTATTGCTCCTACGCCATCTAATTCAAGTAAGGTTGTTCCAAATTTAATTAGTTCTAACCCCATTCCACCTAATATCCCTATTCCTTGCAGGTTCATGAATTCCAAGGAAGAAGAAAGTGAAAAAGACACCTTGGAAGCCCTTCCAAAGGTGAAAAGTAGGGAATATCATGAATTCATCAAAGAGGACGTTCTTGAGATAAACAACCCCAAAGAAGTTGAATTTTATGACACAAGACAAGGACCAATCCTCACATCAAATCTAACCAAGTGCAAAGTCCCTGAAACGTTCAAAGAAGGGGTGTTTATTCTTGAGTTCTTATTGGATCACATAAGTAAGCCACCTCCTCCAATTTCAATTTTCTTTTATACTAACATGTTGTTAATGATTCAGGCATCCAATCTTGAATTTAAACCATTACCGGATCATTTCAAGTATCACCTTCTATTCAAAGATCAATTCCATGCCGTTTGATTAAAAAAAAAAAAAAAAAAAAAAAAAAAAAAAAAGATACTAAACATGGAGAAAGATGGAGCCTTCACAAAGGATGTTTACGTGAAGCCCCACTACGAGGCGTCGGAGCAGAAGGCATCGGAGCGGAAGGCATCGGAGCGGAAGACATCGGAGCGGGAGGCATCGGAGCTAGAGCATTCCAGGCCTCAATACTGGGTGGAACGCTAGATGACCCAGGAAAAAGGTGCCTCTGGAAGAAAGACGCAAGCCTTTGACGGTCACTTTGAACGCGACCTTGAGATTCTTGCAGCTCATCAAGCTTCCTCTTCATGCCCGACGAATAGTTATTTGCAAGCACATGCAAACTTCTATTCTCGTACTTAAGCTGTTTGATCTCCTGCTTAAGATTTTCCACCTCAGCCATCAATGATTCCACTTGACGGGACCGAGCAAGCAGGCGTTGGCCCATGTTGGACATAGAGCTCGCACACTGAACACTAAGTGCGAGGGATTCTTGAACGGCCAACTCATCGGACCGTCCTGAAAGCAGCTGACTATCTTTAGGAGTGAGGAGGTTCCTAGCTACTATTGTAGCTGTTGTGGCATCCTGCATCACGGAGTCTTCACCTGTAAGACGACCGTTAGAAGATAAGAAAGAAGGGTGCCATACGTTACCTTGACGCGGCGCGCCCGTATCACTGCTGAGACTCAATTCTAAGCTAAGGTTCGATGGGTTTGCCATTTTTCAAAGGTGTTCAAGAGAAGGGGTGGATGGAGTTAAATTTCAAAGGGCCGGAGACAATTTTCAAAAATAGGCAGTCTTCAGAGTGTGTATGTTTGAGGTGATCGGTACCTCTATAAAAAGCCAAGGCGACGCGTCCACCAATTCAAAAAGCCGGAATTTCCTGCGCAAAGTTCGGCGACGATCTCTCGGCTTTTCAGAAAATGCGTTCACTTTGTCAAAAGATCTCTGACAAAGTGAAAACACGTGGAGGCCATCATTGCAACTACACATCTTTAGCCGACAAACGCAAAGTTCGACGACGCTTTCTCTACTTTTCAGAAAACGCATGCAGCTTTGTCAAAAGAGCCGCATCCGCACTACTACGTGTCGTTCAGAAAGCGAAGGGGCGTCGCTCAGAAATCGAAGGGGCGCCTGCTCAGAAATCGAAGAGGCGTCGTTCAGAAATTGAAGAGGCGTCACTATTTCAAAAAACCGGATTTGCGGGATCAAAACGTTGTCGACAAGGGTAAAAGAACAATACCACCACTTGCTATTGGGAAATCCCTATATATGTCAACCTTCATCTTTTATGGCAAGGCAAACCTGAAGAAAATGCCCAACTCTTCCTCACTTTTGAGGGCGCACTCCCAGCAAAGCCTTTCGAAATACTCAATTCTTTCTTCTTCCCCAAAGATGATACCAGATGCCTGGAGTACAGATGATCCAGGAGGAAACAGCACAACAAATACATGTGCTGATTCATTCACCGCTTCTTCAAAAGCAATGGTATCTCATATCATCAAGGTCAAAAGCAAAAGTATCTCATATCATGCTCTTTCCCTGTCTTTTCCTTTGTCTTTGTTATTACTCGCATAGCAAAGTAAAAGAAGCAATCAGCCGGCACTTGGAGTCAGTCTTCCGACGGCCGGGAATCCCTTTCCTGATTGCTTACCTAGCATTGCTCTCGAGTAGTCATCTTCAACGGTTGATACACTTCCAGAGAAGGGACCACTTCTGCAAAGGGGAGCAAGTAAGGCAAGTGAAAATGACACATTGAAGCATGTGGAGACAAGCAACAACTGCATATGATGAGCTATCCTCTAACCCTCTTCAATACGAATTGGAGAGATTGAACAAAGAAACAGATAAAAGGAGGAAGCTCAGACCTTCGGGGGAGACCAAAGGAAGCCTGTTGCCCAGTTCAAGAGTAGCACAAAGGAAAATCAACGATGGGAGCAGCGCAGTTCAAGAGTAAGCCTGTGGAATCACAAAGATCCAAGCCTCAATGCAATTACCAAGGAGAAGATGGAATTTACACTCTATAACCAGATTTGCGTCTCTAAACTCTTCTCTTTGTTAACTACATTCTGCCATGTTTAGTATGTTTAGTTGCTGTTTGTGTGTTTACTTATGTTTTATGTAAATCTATGCTTAAAACATTGAGGACAATGTGTGATTTAAGTGTGGGGGGGGGGGGGGTAACTAAGTATATTTGATGCAAATTCGTGGGATTTTATCACCCATAACTTCAAATGTTGTTCCTTGCTGTTTTAAGGTGTTTTTAAGATGTTTTAGAGTGTTTTAGTATGTTTTGTTTTATAACTCCGAAAATCACATAAAAATTTGAAAAACATGTTTTGAAAAGCCTAAAAAGAGTGTTTTGAGTCGTTTTTGTGTGTTTGTGTCTTAGGATACCTTCCAACACAATGATAAGGATTTGGTTTGTAATTGCATGACTGTTAAAAAGAGTTATAAACATAGAGAAAAGTTTGATTTACTCTTGGTATATGCTTGGTTATGGTTATAATGTATGACTTCACATGCAATCATAAAAGAAAAATTCGTTTTTGTAACATGCTTGAAGGAAGGAACTCAAACAAACGCTACAACCCTGTGAGACTCGAGCCATTACCTTCTTTGGAGAGTTATAATCTGTGATTCTTTGTTTTCTAAAGTTGTTGCATGATCTCATTATTCCTTGCTTGGTTGCTACTTAGAATGCAATTATATCATGATAGAACTAAATGCTAGAACTTATACCCGTTTCATTCAAAGCATGACATTGAATTGCATAACATATATCAAGAAGAAGTTGTGTAACCACCACCATAGCCAAATAGCCTTACTTCCCATATTTCGTATATGTTGTAAGTTTTAACCCCGTTGAGCCTTGTTTAGCTATTATTCTTTGTTTACCCACATTTTCCTCACCTAGCCTAGAGTAGGACTTTCCTATACCCTTGTTCTTAAAGTATAGTGAGCATGACTTAAATGAATTCCTTTTGAGTTACATTATGCAAGAAAATGAGTGTGGGGGAGTAAAAGTTTGTTCTTACGTTTATATGTATGTTTTGAGATTCAAAAAAAAAGAAAAGAAGAAGAAAAGAAAAAAAAAAAAAAAAAAAAAAAAAAAAAAAGAGTGAAAATAAGTAAGAATGAACTCACGAGCGTTGATGGTTGAAGAAAGGGTCCAAAAAGTTGAATATGGCCCTAAGTTTTGTGTGACTTTCCCTTGGGTGTTCAAAGTTGACTTCTGCGTTCTTAAGGGAATTCTAAGTGCCTAATTCAATACTTTGCTCACTATTGCTTTAAGAATGTTTGTTTATCCTTCACCTTTCATTGTTAGCCAATACCCTAGCCCCGTTACAACCCTTTGACTTCTATCTTGAGTGTTATGTGTTTCAAAATGTGGAGTTTGGAATTGATATGTGATAGGAGCATATTCATGCGACTTAAATGGCTTGTTCTCGTGCATTTACGTTATGTTTCTCTAGTTATTTTAGTCCTTTATGCTTCTTTTGTGTGTTTTCAGGTTCTAAGGGCTTAAGGAAGAAAAAAGATGCATTTTGGAGCATTTTGGAGCAAAATTGGGCTTGGAATGGATGGCATATGATTGGAGCCAAAATGTTGGACGAATTTGAAGGCCTTGTATTCACTTTGGACATAAAACAAAGGGCCTAGCCCATTCTCTCTTAAACCAAGCCCTTTGCCATGCATTTCCTTCCAATTCCAAAGCCCACAATCAATTCAAATGCCATGCAAATCCATATTCAACACCCTAAACTACAAGCATGCATCATCTCACCAAGCAATCAAACAAGCCACATGCATGTCCCTTTAATCATTCAACCACATTCCCACTTTCCTAGCTAACCCTACATGCATTCTTTATTCACTCTTCATCATTGCACCACAAATCATTCACCCACATGCACTCATATTCCCATTTCCTTTCCAACATCTCACATGCATTTCCACCTTCCTACTTCATCATTTCACCACATTCTCCCTCTTTAACTCACATGCACCCAAACAAAGCCAACCTAGCTAACCCTACATGCATTATTTATTCACTTTTCATCATTGCACCACCAATTCACCCACATGCATTTCCAACCATTCACACCCCTTTAATCATTCTCCTAGCTATCATTCACATGCTCTCCCATCCATTCTCTCCCTATATGTTCCCTCCACTACTCCTATAAATACCCTTGCACTCTCATCATTCAAGGCATTCTTCATCTCATTCACAACACAACACTCTTCAAAATCATCCATTCTTCCCCCTTTGGCCGTGAGTTTCCCTTCCATTTCTCCTCCATTTCTTCCATTTCCATAAATTCCCCAATCCATTCAACACACCAACAACATCCCTTAAACCTTGTGCTACAACAACGAGGAAGAGAAGAGTGCCTAAACGTTCATACAATTCAAGTTTTGAGTTGTTGGAATGTTTAGGTGTTTCTTTGATTTCAAAGTTTCATTTTAATTCTCTTTGTTTTGTATGTATGGAAGAGAAGAGTGCTTAAACGTTCATACAATTCAAGCTTTGAGTTGTTGGAATGTTTAGGTGTTTCTTTGATTTCAAGGTTATGAGGAACTAAACCCCCTTTAGGTAGGGGGTGATTCGAAACTATGTTTATATTTGCAATATGAATTGATTAACTTTCGTTGGAATTTCATAAGTTGTGGATTCAATTTGTTTAACCGTTTGATTGATAGCTTATTTATGAATGTTTATTAAGAATGCGCGCTTAATTTTCATGCATAAATATGACGCTAGAATATAAGTGAATTTCACCTAATCGTTATGAACTTATATTCACAAGTAGTGGAGGTTGCTTATAAACAATCGTGTTAAACATATTCTTGGCACGAGTTTCATGCTCATCATAGTAACGAATGCCTCGTCAACACTTATAGTTTTCATAATGCTTAATGATCCTTGATTGTATCTTTATTGTGCTGTTCACGTAAAGGACTTTTGGAGAATGTTGTGAATTGCGTTGCGCAAACCCATCCAATTCATTAACTTAAGGAAAACTTGACGGTTAATTTAAGCGGACCTAATTAATCCGGAGTGTTGAGTATCATAATTTATCGAAAGACCAACTGAGAATCAATCTTGTATGCAAGTATAACATGTGTGGAGAAAAACCCCTTAGCTAGCCTTCATTCCATTCATTCCATCACAATTTCATATTTACATTCCGCTCAGTTTATTAACTTGTTTTGTTATTTCAAATTTCGTCAAATCAAAACTTTTCCCCCCCTTTTTACTTCCTTGTTCTTTAGTGCTTAGAATCAATTTAGTTTGTGTTTTTAAAGCATTTTGAGTCTTTTGGTTTGTCTTAGTGTTTTAACATTTAGTTTCACATTCTTTGAGTCTAGTTTAGTGTTTTATCTTGTTTTTACGTTTTTGAGTCAGTTTCCAAGAGATTAACAATCCCTCCTAATCCCCGGTTAAGAACGATCCCTACTTATACTTATACTACAATTGTCAAAAAGAGGGTTTAATTTGTGTGCGTATAAAACTCGCATCAATATGAGCTTATGGAATCACTGGTTCTCATTCTAAGTAGTAGCATTCCATTCATGAGATCATATTCATGTCATTATCGTAAATCCAGAAAATGCTTTCTTTGTTATAACATATGTGAGGTACTAGTCTTTCATGTTTACATCAATCTCTCACATATAACTAGTGTAGGGTGTGTAGTCAGAAAATCTGTGTGAAAATAGAGTGCATTCTAGTAAGGAATTGAGGAAATTCTCTTAGGCATGTTACTACATTCAAATCATGGTTTTAAATGCTTAATTGTGAACTAGTATGTGGTGACTATGATTAAAAATGTACTTAAGTGTAAAGATGGCTAAAATCTGTGGGAATAATGATTTTTAACTTGTCATGTACATTGGAAATCCCTCAGATGATTGTTGGAAGGTTTAGGTTGTGTTTTTCTTGTTCAGTGTCGTTTTGTTTTTGGTTTCTTTTGTTTTGTTTTGCTCGAGGACTAGCAAAAGCTAAGTGTGGGGGTATTTGATAGGAGCATATTCATGCGACTTCAATGGCCTGTTCTCATGCATTTACGTTATGTTTCTTTAGTTATTTTAGTACTTTAAGCTATTTTCGTGGGTTTGTAGGTCCAAAGGGCTAAAGGAGCAAAAAGATGCATTTTGGAGACTTTTGGAGCACTTTTGGGCTAAGGATGGATAGCCTATGCTTGGAGCCAAAGTGTTGGACGAAATTGAAGACCTAATTGAAGACCAAAGTGTTGGAACCTTGTTCCCTTTAGTTTTAGGACATTTAAACCTCTCCTATATCCTTAGCCGTGCATAACATTCCAACATTCCACTCCTTCATTTCAGCCACACTCCCATAAATCATTACTTATCATCACCACTTATCACTTATCATAATCACATATCATACACTTATCATCACCACTTATCACTTATCATAATCACCCATAATCATTCACATAAATCAGCCACATGCATTCACTCTTCATAATTCAACCTAGCTGTCATGTTTCCCCTTTCATCATTCCCTCACATTCTTTAATTCAGCCAACACATGCTTACACATGCATTTTCAGCACCAAAGAATCATTGCACATGCATTTCCAACCCACATGCATCATTTAATCATTCAAACATGCAGCCACATTCACTTTACCTAGCTGTCATGTTCCCTCTCCCATCCATTTCATCATTGCACCAACCAATCTAGTTGTCATTACACATGCATTCCCTTCTTTAATCATTCCTAGCTGCCATTCACATGTTCTCCCATCCCTTCTCTCCCTATAAAACCATGCATTGCATTCATTCAAAACATTCATTCCCATTCATACACAATTCATTCTCATACACTCTTCCATATTCAGAAATTCATCCATTCATACACATTCACACCATCAAACTATCCTTAGACCTTGTGCTACAACGAAGAGGAAGATAAGAAGGCCTAAACGTTCATACAATTCAAGTTTGAGTTGTTGGAATGTTTAGGTGTTTCTTTGATTTCAATATTTAAGTTCAATACTCTTTGTTTTGTACGAATGAGGAATGGAAGAGAAGAGTGCCTAAACGTTCATACAATTCAAGTTTGAGTTGTTGGAATGTTTAGGCGTTTCTTTGATTCTCTTTGTTTTGTATCATGAGGAACTAAACCCCCCCTGGTTAGGGGGGGATTTGAAATATATGTTTATGCTTGCATTTTGATTTGTTTACTTCTAATTGCGTTTCATAAGTTGTGAATTCAATTTGTTTAACTATTTGATTGATAACCTATTTATGTATGTTTATTGAGAGTGCACACTTAATTTTCATGCATGAATATGACGCTAGAATATAAGGGAGTTTCACGTAATAGTTATGAACTTATATTCACAAGTAGTGGAGGTTGCTTATAAACAATCGCGTTAAACGAATTCTTGGCATAAGTTTCATGCAATCATAGTGACGAATGCCTCGTTAACACTTATAATTTTCATAGAGCGTAATGATTCTTGCTTGTATCTCTATTATGCAATCATGTAGCGGACTTGTGGGGAATGTTTTGGGTTGTCGTATGCAATCATCCAATTCAATAACGTTAGGAAGATTTGAAGGTTAATTAGTGCATCATGGTTAACTTGGGGTGTTGAGAATTCATGGTTTATTGAAATGCAATTGGAAATCTTTTTATTATGCAAGTGTAACATGTGTGGAGATGAACCCCTTAGCTAGCCATCCCATCCATTCAATTCCAACACATTCATCTTTACAATCTGTTTTTAATTACAATCTGTGCATTTTAGTTAATTTCGTCAAAAACTCAATCCCCCTGTACTTTAGTGTCCAATATAGTTAGAAAGTGTCTTAGTTTGTGTTTCTAAGTGTTTTGATTCAAGTTATTACCCAAATTCGTCCAAAGTACTCAAAGTGCTCAAAACTGCCCAGAAAGTGTTTTTAAGGCAGTTTTGAGTGTTTTGGTGCTGTTTTGAGTCTTTTGATTTGTTTTAGTGTTTTAAAGTTTAGTTTTGCGTTCTTTGAGTCTAGTATAGTGTTTTATATTGTGTTTTTACGTTTTTGAGTCAAATCCAAGTGATTAACAATCCCTCCTAATCCCCGATCCAGAACGATCCCTACTTACATTCTTCACTACAATTGACAAAAAGAGGGTTTAATTTGTGTGCGTATAAATCTCGCATCAGGCTCCAATCGTTTGTGACTTGTACACCGGCTTCACCCTATCATGGGGGAGTACAAAGTGCATGCTTACACTCAGGAGGAGTCTATACGCATATGATGAGGTGAGTGTAGGCAACGAGGATCGCCAATCATTGCGAGGCTATTCTTGAACCCCTTCATGAACTAAGCATGGTGGGAATAACTTAACTAAGTGCAATGGCGCCGATATCATATCATTGTGAGGCAACATTCTCTAGAGGCCAAATAAGATGGGTACTTGCAAGAGATGCAAATGAGTAAGCGTACTCTCTCATTATTATTAATGCTAGCTGATATCGTATCATCGTGAGGTGGGCTTGGTAATAGTGAGCCTCCCATACCCTACTAAGAGTTTCCTCCAAAACTCTCGAATTCCGATGAGGGATATGGAATTTGCCAACCAACCATTATGTTCTAAACATAATAGCAAATTCCATATCCCTCATCGGAATTCGAGAGTTTTGGAGGAAACTCTTAGTAGGGTATGGGAGGCTCACTATTACCAAGCCCACCTCACGATGATACGATATCAGCTAGCATTAATAATAATGAGAGAGTACGCTTACTCATTTGCATCTCTTGCAAGTACCCATCTTATTTGGCCTCTAGAGAATGTTGCCTCACAATGATATGATATCGGCGCCATTGCACTTAGTTAAGTTATTCCCACCATGCTTAGTTCATGAAGGGGTTCAAGAATAGCCTCGCAATGATTGGCGATCCTCGTTGCCTACACTCACCTCATCATATGCGTATAGACTCCTCCTGAGTGTAAGCATGCACTTTGTACTCCCCCATGATAGGGTGAAGCCGGTGTACAAGTCACAAACGATTGGAGCCTGATGCGAGATTTATACGCACACAAATTAAACCCTCTTTTTGTCAATTGTAGTGAAGAATGTAAGTAGGGATCGTTCTGGACCGGGGATTAGGAGGGATTGTTAATCACTTGGATTTGACTCAAAAACGTAAAAACACAATATAAAACACTATACTAGACTCAAAGAACGCAAAACTAAACTTTAAAACTCTAAAACAAATCAAAAGACTCAAAACAGCACCAAAACACTCAAAACTGCCTTAAAAACACTTTCTGGGCAGTTTTGAGCACTTTGAGTACTTTGGACGAATTTGGGTAATAACTTGAATCAAAACACTTAGAAACACAAACTAAGACACTTTCTAACTATATTGGACACTAAAGTACAGGGGGATTGAGTTTTTGACGAAATTAACTAAAATGCACAGATTGTAATTAAAAACAGATTGTAAAGATGAATGTGTTGGAATTGAATGGATGGGATGGCTAGCTAAGGGGTTCATCTCCACACATGTTACACTTGCATAATAAAAAGATTTCCAATTGCATTTCAATAAACCATGAATTCTCAACACCCCAAGTTAACCATGATGCACTAATTAACCTTCAAATCTTCCTAACGTTATTGAATTGGATGATTGCATACGACAACCCAAAACATTCCCCACAAGTCCCCTACATGATTGCATAATAGTGATACAAGCAAGAATCATTACGCTTTATGAAAATTATAAGTGTTGACGAGGCATTCGTTACTATGATTGCATGAAACTTATGCCAAGAATTCATTTATCGCGATTGTTTATAAGCAACCTCCACTACTTGTGAATATAAGTTCGTAACTATTAGGTGAAACTCACTTATATTCTAGCGTCATATTCATGCATGAAAATTAAGCGTGTACTCTCAATAAACATACATAAATAAGTTATCAATCAAACAGTTAAACAAATTGAATCCACAACTTATGAAACGCAATTAAAAGTAATCAAATCAAAATGCAAGCATAAACATATATTTCGAATCCCCCCCTAACCAGGGGGGGTTTAGTTCCTCATGATACAAAACAAAGAGAATCAAAGAAACACCTAAACATTCCAACAACTCAAACTTGAATTGTATGAACATTTAGGCCCTCTTCTCTTCCATTCCTCATTCGTACAAAACAAAGGGTATTGAAATTAAACATTGAAATCAAAGAAACACCTAAACATTCCAACAACTCAAACTTGAATTGTATGAACTTTTAGGCCCTCTTATCTTCCTCTTCGTTGTAACACAAGGTCTAAGGCTAGTTTGATGGTGTGAATGGTTTGGGGAGTGGTGAAAATGGAAGGAGGAGGCCACGGCAATGGGATGATTTCTGGTGGTGTTTGGATTGGTAGGGAGACTCACGGCACAAAGGGCTCTCTTTGGTGAATTTCTGAAAATGGAAGAATGAATTGTGTATGAATGGGAATGAATCCATTGTGGCTGCAATGGATGCTTATTTATAGGTGAAAAGGAGGGAATATGACAGCTAGGAACTTGGTGGAAATCTGGAATGGTGATGGGAGATGCATGTGGCTGATTTGTGAAGGGAATGCATGTGGATTAAAGTGGAATGACAGCTAGGTTATGATGATGAATGCATGTGCAAAGTTGGTTGAATGATTATGGGTGCATGTGGCTGATTTATATGAAGGGAATGCATGTGGAATGAATGTGTGAATGATGGCAGATTGTGTATGTGAATGATTAGGGTGAATGTGCATGTGCTTTGACAGCTAGGTTGAATAAATTAAAGGGAGTGCATGTGGCTTGGCTGGAATGATTGGAATGCAATCTGAAATGGGATGTGTTGGTGTGAATTTCTGGTACAAAGGGCCTCCTTTGGTCTTCAATTTCGTCCATCTACTTGGCTTCAAGTATATGCAATCCATTTAACGCCCCAAACTACTCCAAAATGCACCCTTTTGCATACTTTGCCCTTAGAACCTGAAAACACACAAAAGAAGCATAAAGGACTAAAATAACTAAAGAAAAATAACGTAAATGCACGAGAACAAGCCATTTAAGTCGCATGAATATGCTCCTATCAGAGCCTACCACGGTGGAAGGCCACGAAGAGATATTCAAAGCATCTCTCGCTTATCAACTTAATAATGGTTTGGTTGAGGGTTTTAGGTCTCATCACATATAAACATACATTTTAATCCAATTAAAACATTTTGGTCCTATTACAACTATTGGTCCATATGATTGATTTAGTAGTATATAATACTCCCACTATGCTTTTAAAACGGTTTTTAAAGCAAGACTATATGGTACTACTAACATAAGATTTGCATTCATTGATGGACTATATAGTTGCCTTAGGGCCTTAGGATGACTATGAACCTTTGATTCGATTCAACACGAGCCTAGTGTTGAATCTCAGTCTAGGGATGGTGATTGATTTTAGTTACGAGTTTAATCACATTAAGGCGTGTTGTCTTATTGGGCGTTGGACCCAACTACTCCAATTTCATGCATATTGAATAAAACAGGAAAGGAGTACTTCAAAGTAAATAAGAGCTTATGCTCTTTTACAACAATTGATCAAATCAAATTACTTTAAAGTACAAATACACAAAAGTATTAAAACTTTATGTAATTGCATAAAAGCCCCACAAGGACCCTAATTGAGTAGGGTGGCCGGCCATTGAAGCAAAGTATATAAAAAAATTTCAAAGTTTTGTAAGTGGGGTGTGTGAAATGGAATAAATCATTACACACCTACCCACTAAAATTTCTTTAATTTTTCAAAACAAATATCTAAGATATTTAAACATAAGAAATATTTCAAAACAAAAACTTTATGAAATAAATCAAAACTTTGAATCAAAACACCAAACCTTTTGTTCTTGGCAAGAACATATCAAGAACAATGAAGAACATCCATGAAAACCCATAAGAGCTCCATGAACATTCTTCACCCAAAATCATACCAAAACCACTCAAACTTAAGGGAAATAACATACAACCATACTAGGGTACATAGGGGTTCCAAAAGTCACTTTAAAACACTTTTAACAAGTCAAACAAGAACCCAAAAATCCACACTTTGGATTTGGCCGAATTTCCCCAAAAAACATGGCACCAAATTTTAGCTCCAAAATTCATGCTCATATGAACTACATCTACAACATTTGAGATGGCAAATTTTCTAACAAAATTTACATTCAAAGAAGCAAGAATAAAGCTTGTAACAATTACAACATTCAAATCACAAACTATGAACTACAAAACCCAAAAGGATTCACCAACTACTAGACCTAGGCTCTTGATACCACTTGAAGGAAGATTTGTGAAAAACAAGTTCATTTGAGCAACATCAAACAACATGCAATTAACAATTAAAAGGCGGAATCATGTTTATATGCACTCAAAAACAAAACTTAACCCATGAACTTCAAAGCCTAGTAGATAGGTGAACCAAGACTCAACTCAAAACAAAGTGAGTTGAGAAATCAATACCTTTGTAGATTCCTCTTTGCATAAGCAAAGGCTAATCGCCCAAAGAGAGGACCTTCATTCCTTGCATCTTAGATCCATGGATTTGGATCAATGAAAAGGTTTCTCCAAGTTCCCAAAATTGAGAACCTCTAAGTCTCCACACCAAGGCATATTGTAGAAGAAATGAGTGACCTTGAGGAAGTAAGATTGCTAGATGTTTTCCTCAAGGGTGGCCGGCCTCTTTTAGAGCAAAGGGAGGTTTGTGTTCTCATCTTTACTCCTAAGAAAACCCTTAATGAATTTTGGCTATTAAGTCACACTTATACCTTAATTCATTTGAGTGGCAAACTTGTAAATAAGTCCAAAACCCACTCTTTCTCTAAATGGCCGGCCTTAGGGTATTCATTGGGCTATTTGGGCCTTTGTGAATCATTATTCATTAAGTTGTCATACAACTTAAGTCAATGGACTTGACGTTCGAAGCCCATTGGGCCTTAAGGTCCAAAACTATCCCGAGGTCTTCAACGAACTTATTCGTTTGATTAATAATCATATTAATTAATCCTTGCCATAAATAATTAAACCATTTAATTATTCTTACTCATCTCCGTTGAATCTTCAATCTCTACCTTACACGGTGTACGATCCATTAGGTTCCTTTTAGCGAGGCAGTGGGTGATTCAAACTCTTTCAAATCGATTGTGAATTGAAACTTACTTTCAATTCTCCCGTTAGTGATAATACACTTTTAGGGCTTCCACAAACCATGGTTGACGCCTAGCAGCATGTCATGGTTACCCAAGCTAATCAGAAGAGGTGGAGAACCTATTCAGTTTTAGGATTACAAATGCAATACGGTCTTTCTCTACAATACTCTTGACCACATTGTTTGGTTTGATAGTTTATTCATGTCTACTATCCAATGTGAGTCTTGTGCTTATATGATTACCTTGAATGTGATTTGGAACACATTCCTAAATCTCATTCATACTTTGGCCAAAGATTCTTAATCATATCATAGAGTATTCTCCCTCAAACAGTTTGAAGGTTAGAGATCCCTTGTTGCGCATTCACTTGCCTCCATGGCTAAGTGGCTTAACCCCAACAATGCCGTGGACACCCTCTTGATGGAGTGACTTTGACATAATCAAAGATTAAGGACCTAACCACAAGACAACTGTGATGCCTCAGGTCAAAAGACTAATTTGCATTATCCCAACCATGAGTTCTCATGTGACATGAATATGAGAACTCTTCGTTGATCGTGTTCAGTGAACTCATTCTCTATTGAGCACCTACGTACTTGTCTTGATGTCACACACACCAATGACTCGAGACTAGTCACTCTCCCTGAGAGAAGACATAGCACGTATTGATCTTAACGGACTGTCAATGCCCAATTGACAATCCTATGATCAGGAACGTTTAGGATGTGTCAACGAAAGAATGGTCTCATGAATCTAACTTCTTTAGATCGCATTCTTCCAATCACATATTCTTTGGACTTATCGTTTAAGCATATAACATTTATATGAGACGGCTCAAACAATAATCTTTGCCCTTTACATTTAAACTACATTAGTTTGAAATGTCCGTAAAGTATCATCATATGATTGGTTTTAGGGCACATTTCCAACAGCATTAACACCGGGGGTGCAGGTTATGAGCTCTCTATGCATCTCATATCAGCACTAAGCATAAACATAAACCATAACTTACCTGGCACTTACATGTGCGTCCGCAGCACCAAACATATGTATATATGCAACGAATAATGCAAGGCATACAAACGTATAAACGTTTCACTTCACTTTCTGGGAGAAACACAAGTATATAGGTATGTACGGAAAACCAAAAGCCCACTCACTGGTATGTAGAAGGGTCGTAACCCCCTTGCCTCGAGTGACTGCGCTCATCCTCGGGATAGGTCTCACCTATATGCGAAATAACTATAAAAACGTTAATTTTAAAGCACATAACCAACATTACGAAATAACTTCTCATACAATGCTCAAATGGGGTGCATGAATACACCAACGTGATCTACTCAACCTCACGAACATCCCCATATTTTTAAAATAATTTTCTGATACCGCACGCGCCCCCACGCGCCGGCCAAGGCACGGCCACACTCGACGCCCATGCACAGGCACGTGCCTGGCACACTGACGGCGTCAGTTAACGCCGTCAGAAATATTTCGTTATGTCTAACAGATTCCGTTAACACCGTTATTAATATTTCGTCCAAATTGACGGAATATTCGTCATCTTCTCCGACCAAACTCCGGCGTTGTCGCCGTCGCTGAAAAACCGGGAAAACTTCCAAACTTCGTATCTCATTTGTTTTTCATCCAAATTTCACAAAATTGGTACCAAAATGAAGCTTACAACTAGAGGAACAAATCCTTACCACTTTCAAGCACTAAAACCAATGGAATCTCGTCGGGAAAACTCCACCAAATCCAGCCAAACCTGCAACTCATGATCCCGATGTCTAAAAGCTTTAAACGAACCATCCCGAGCCTCCTAAGGACCTCACCAAGCTTCCTACAAGCTTGAAATTCCCAAAAACACAAGAATTAATGTGTGCATGAATAGTACCCCGATCCCCACCTCTCGGGTTCGACGTGAAAATGAAGGTTCCCTTACTTGAAATGGGTATGGTTGAACTCCTAAGACCCTCACGAGCACAAATATGTAGTTTGTTTCCTCGATCCGTTAAGTTTCCAAAGGCTTTGGTGTTGTCTGTACGAAGAAGATAGGAAAGGGAGAGAAAGAAGGACTCGGGACAGGGCAGAAAGAGAGAAAGAAATGAGTGTGGGTGTGTGTGTGGTCCAAAATCAACCAACCAAAATCCAAAAACGACCCCACAACGAAACAAACATACTAGGGGCAAAACCATCATTTCACCTCTACTGTACGAAAAGTTCGGGACGGGCTGTCACAACCTACCCACCTTAATAAAATTTCGTCCCAAAATTTATAACAACCACTCACAGCAACCACTAGCGATCAAAGAACAACTGAGGATACAAATCTCTCATCCGATCTTCAGTTTCCCAAGTGGCCTCCTCCGCTGAATGATTCCTCCACAAAACTTTCACCAAATTCACAGTCTTGTTCCTCAAAACCTTTTCTTTCCAATCCAGAATCGTCACTAGTTCCTCATCATAAGTCAAATCCGGATTAATTTCCAAGGGTTGAGGAGGTATCACATTAGACGGATCCGCAACATAATGTCGAGGCATAGACACGTGAAAAACGTTATGTACTTTAGCTAGCTCAGAAGGCAACTCTAGCCTGTAAGCCACTTCACCAACACGCTCGGTGATCATGTACGGTCCGATATAACTGGGACTCAGTTTACCTTTCTTTCCAAACCGTACCACACCTTTCCATGGTGAAAGCTTCAGAAACACCCAATCACCAACCTCATACACTCTATCAGTAGCATGCCAATCTTAGGTCGCCTTCAGGTTAGACTTGATTACCTGAACATTTTGAGTAGTCTCCTTAACAATCTTTGGGCCCACCAAAACTCTTTCTCCGACCTCTGACCAACACAAGGGTGTGCGACAAGATCTACCATACAACGCCTCAAATGGTGCCATACCGATACTCGAATGAAAGCTGTTGTTGTAGGCAAATTCCATTAAATCCAACCGCTTGTGCCAAGCATCGCCAAACTGCAACACCAAAGATCTCAACATATCCTCCAACGTCTGAATAGTTCTCTCTGACTGTCCGTCCGTCTAAGGATGATATGTCGTACTATAGAGTAACCTCGTACCTAAAGCTTCCTGAAAAGCCACCCAAAATTTAGAAGTAAATCTTGGGTCACGATCCGAAACAATACTCATAGGGACACCATGGTACTTCACGATCTTCGAGATGAACAACTCAGGTAATCGGCCCAAAGAGTACTTCTCCCTCACTGGAATGAAATGTGCTGACTTAGTAAGTCAATCAACAATCACCCAAATGTCGTCAAAACCATTATGTGTACGCGAAAGCTTGTACACAAAATCCATAGTAATGTTTTCCCATTTCCACTCTAGAACGGGAAGCGGCTGCAACAACCCAAACGACTTCTTCCTTTCCGCTTTAACTTACTGGTAAACAGCAGACCTACTCTCATACTCAGCTATCTCTCTCTTCATACCCGGCCAATAATAAAATGGACGAATGGTATGATACATTTTAGTAGCTCTTGGATGCATAGCATAAGCCGAGATATGTGCCTCATCGAGAATTGCTTTCTTTAAATCCAAATTATTAGGCACAAACATCCTACCATCCTGCATAAGCATGCCATCTGTTTCACGAACTATGAGGTCTCTCTTCTTCCCCTGATTCCTTGCCTGGATTACTTCTTGAGTTTCCTCATCAGCCACTTGAGCTTCAAGTACACGATCAACTAAAATTGGCCTAAATTGAAAATTAGCAAGCAAAGCCACTTCTTGATCTTCTGCCTCTAACCTCACTCCTGTGGATCTTAAGTCTGCCAGAAGAGGAACGCGACTAGCGTACAACGCATTGATACGGCCCTGAGACTTCCTACTATGTGCATCAGCTACCACATTCGCACGACCAGGGTGATAATCAATCATGCAGTCATAATCACTAAGCAGTTCCAACCACCTTCGCTGACGAAGATTAAGATCCCTCTGCGTAAAAAGATACTGAAGACTCTTATGATCTATAAAAATCTTGCATTTCTCTCCATAAAGGTAATGTCTCCACAACTTCAGCGCGAAAATAATGGCAGCTAACTCCAAATCATGCGTAAGGTAATTCAACTCATGAGGTTTCAATTGTCATGAAGCATAAGTAATTACCCTACCATGCTGCATCAACATACATCCCAAACCATTCAAAGAAGCATCACTATAGACCTCGAAATCACCACTATCGTCCGGGAGTGCCAAAACAAGTGCATGAGTGAGACAATACTTCAACTATTGGAAACTCGCTCACACTTATCATCCCACTCAAATTTAACATCTTTCCTCATTAACCTCGTCAGTGGTAAAGCAATCACAGAAAAATCCTTAACAAACCGTCAATAATACCCTGCTAAACCAAGGAAACTCCTCACCTCAGTGACGGTTCACGGTTGCTCCCACTTCTCCACAGCTGCCACCTTTTGAGGATCCACCAAGATACCCTGAGCTGAAATGACGTGCCCCAAAAATGCAACTTGATATAACCAAAATTGGCACTTGCTAAACTTAGCATACAGTTGGTGTTCCCTCAACCTTTTCAACACCAAAGTAAGATGTCGAACATGCTCCGATTTAGACTTAGAGTATACCAGAATGTCGTCGATGAAAACTATAACAAACCTATCTAAATATGGCTGGAATACTCGGTTCATCAAATCCATAAAAGCAACTGGTGCATTCGTCAATCCAAATGGCATAACCAGAAACTTGTAATGACCATAACGGGTTCTGAAAGCCGTCTTAGGGACATCCTCCCTACTAATCTTCAGCTGATAGTATCCAAACCTCAAGTCAATATTGGAGAATACACAAGCACCTCGAAGCTGATCAAATAAATCATCAATACGCGGCAACAGATAATGGTTCTTAATCGTTACCCGATTCAATTGCCGGTAATCAATACATAACCTCAAGGTTCCATCTTTCTTTCTCACAAACAACACTGGGGCTCCCCAAGGTGAGGTACTAGGCTGAATAAAACCCTTATCCACTAATTCCTGTAACTGAACTTTCAATTCCCTCAACTCAGCGGGAGCCATACGATAAGGAGTCAAGGATATAGGATTAGTACCTGGAAGCAAATCAATGGTGAACTACACGTCTCGATCTAACGGCAAACCAGGTAAATCCTCGGGGAAAACATTAGGAAAATGCCTGACTACCCTTACATCCTCCACACTACTAGGAGCAGCATTGTCCAACACCACATGAGCTAAGTATCCCAAGCAACCTTTCGATAACAACCTTTTCGCTTGCATAGCAGAGATAACGCCATGTCTCACCCCACTCTGCTCGCCCACAAAAGTAACCACAGGTAATCCAGGACGATCGAAGGTAACTATTTTCTCATAACAATCAATATTGGCACGATTGAAATGCAACCAATCCGTGCCCAAAATCACATCAAAGTCAACAATATCTAACGGGATAAGATCAGCTGGCATAATAACATCCTCCACCATCACTAGACATCTTGGGTACACACAATCAACAATACATCTATCCCCTCTAGGCATAGCAAACTCTAAATCATACCCTAGAGGTGTAAGGTGAGGTTGTGTCACTTGAGCAAATGTATGAGAAATCACAGAATGTGTAGCACCACAGTCAATTAATACTCTAGCAAAATAACCAAGGATATTTAACGTACCCATGATGCAGAGAGATATTGTGAATACATGATAGGAGCATATTTAGGCGACTTAATTAGCTTGTTTTTGTACATTTATGTTGTTAGTTCATAGTTATTTTAGTAGTTTAAGCTATTTTCGTGTGTTTTTAGGTTCATATGGCTAAGGTAGCAAAAAGGTGCATTTTGGAGCAAAATTGGGCTTGGAATGGATAGCATATGCTTGGAGCAAAATGAATGGACAAAATTGAAGACTTAAAGATGTTGGGATTCGTAATCAAAGAAGGATTCATAATCAAAGAAGGATTCCTAATCAAAGAAGGATTCCTAGTCAAAGAAGGTTTCCTACTTGAATATGAAAGTTAAGCCAAGGTTTCCCATTTTTGTTTGACCTTTCCTAATCCTAATCTTTCCTACGTAATTTCCAGCTATCAAAAGGGGTTCCTAATCAATTTGGGACACTTAAATATATGTCCTAAAAGGTCTAATCCCAGTCCAAGATGGAGCCGTACCTTTTTTACCCTTTTCTTCCAAAATCTGCCACATATCTTCTTTCCCCTTTTCTTCTAGTCAATGCCGCGACTTTCCTTCCCTTTTCCTCTTAGAATTCTGATTTGTTACCCTTTTCTTGGAGGATTTGGAGTCTTAATACATTCCCAAATTAATTAATTAAGGCCTTAACCTTTCTTCCTCTATATATACATAATCTGCCGCACATAATGGAGGCTCTAGACATCCAAACACATCCATTCGAATTATTCCTCATTCTCCCCATTCATTCAGCCATCATCCACCCTCTACCACCATCCAACCTATCCATCCATCATCATAATTCATACCCAAACACCCTTGTGCCGCAACAAAGAAGGAGAAAGAAGAGAGGAGAAGCCTTGGACGTTTTGGCCTTTCAAGCTTGGATTGTTGGAGCGTTTCTAGGTGTATTCAATCTTTGTTTTCAATGTTTAATTTATATTCTCTTAGTTTTGTTGTAAACATGAGGAGCTAATTTCGTTTTGGCTAAGGGAGACTTTGAAACCATGATTATATTTGCAATATGAATTGATTAATTCCAGTTGTGATTTCATAAATTTTGAATGCAATTTACTTAACCGTTTGATGGATAACTTATTCTTGTTTGTTGATTAAGGGTGCACACTTAATTTGCATGCTTGAATTTGGTGCTAGAATATAAGGGAGTTTCACATAATCGTTCCAAACTTATATGCACAAGTAGTTAAGGTTGTTTTCACAATCATGTTAAGTAAATTCCTAGCATGGGTATCATGATGTCATAGTTACAAGTGCTTTGTCAATACTTATGATTTTCATTGTACGTAATGATCTTTGATTGTATCTCTATTATGATGTCATGTAGGGAACTTTTGAAGAATGCTTTGGGTTGTCGTATGATGTCATCCAATCCAATAACTAAAGGAAAATCTGAGGGTTAATTAGTGATTTCACGGTTAATCTGGGGTGTTGAGGTTCATGGTTTATCGAAAGAGCAACTGGAAATCAATTTGTGTTTGAATGCATCATGTGTGGAAAAGAATCCTCTAGCTAGCTACTCACCCATCCATATTCCCAAATTCGTCCAAATTGCATTTTATGTCTTTTAGTTACTTATTTTTGTCTTAAATTCGTCCAAAACCCACTCCCCTTTACTTACTTGTTTCAAATCTGTTCTAAAGAATGTTTTTAAGTATTTTGAGTCAAACCCAATTCTATTTTCGTCCAAATTGAGTCCTAGAGTCTAGTTTGAGTCTTTTTGATTGTTTTGTCTTGTTTTGAGTCTTTTAAGTTTGTTTTCAGTCATATAAGTTTGGTTAAGAGTCTTTAAGTTTGTTTAAGTGTTTTTAAGCATATTTTTCTATCTTTGAGTCAGTTTTCATTAGATTAGCAATCCCTCATAATCACCGGCCTAGAACGATCCCTACTTATTGAAGGAAGATTTGTGAAAAACATGTTCATTTAAGCAACATCAATAGCATGCAATTAACAATTAAAGGCGGAATCATGCTTGTATGCACTTAAAAACAAAACATTTACCCATGAAATTCAAAGCCTAGTAGATAGGTGAACCAAGACTCAACTCAAAACAAAGTGAGTTGAGAAATCAATACCTTTGTAGATTCCTCTTTGCATAAGCAAAGGCTAATCACCCAAAGAGAGGGCCTTCATTCCTTGCATCTTAGATCCATGGATTTGGATGGATGAAAAGGTTTCTCCAAGTTCCCAAAATTGAGAACCTCTAATGATTCATCACCAAGGCATAATGAAGAAGAAATGAGTGACCTTGGAGGAGTTTGATTGCTAGATGATCCCTCCAAGGTGGCCTAAATTTTAGAGAGAAAGGAGAGCTTGTGTTCTCATCCTTTCCCCAAAAATTACCATATGTAAATTTTAGGCTATAAAGTCCTTTATATAGTCCCTTCAAATAAGTGACCTAATGGACCAAAAGCCCTATTCTTCTAACATGGCAAGCCTATAGGTTTATTGGGCTTTCAAGCCCTTTGTTTATTCAAGTTGTCATACAACTTGAGTTAATGGGCTTGACATTCAAATCCCATTGGGCCTTGCGGCCCAAAACTAACCCGAGGTCTTTAACAAACTTATTCGTTTGATTAATTAACATATTAATTAATCCTAGCCTTAGATAAATAATTAAACCATTTAATTATTCTTACTCATCTCTGTTGTTTCTTCAAACTCAACCTTACTCGGTGAACGATCCATTAGGTTCCTTTTAGCAAGGCAGTGGGCGATTAAAACTCTTTCTAATCGATTGTGAATTGAAACCTACTTTCAATTCTCCCGTTAGTGATAATACACTTTTAGGGCTTCCACAAACCATGGTTGACGCCTAGCAGCATGTCATGGTTACCCAAGCTAATCAGAAGAGGTGGAGAACCTATTCAGTTTTAGGATTACAAATGCAATACGGTCTTTCTCTAATACAATACTCTTGACCACATTGTTTGGTTTGATAGTTTATTCATGTCTACTATCCAATGTGAGTCTTGTGCTTATATGATTACCTTGAATGTGATTTGGAACACATTCCTAAATCTCATTCATACTTTGGCCAAATATTCAAAATCATATCATAGAGTATTCTCCCTCAAACAGTTTGAAGGTTAGAGATCCCTTGTTGCGCATTCACTTGCCTCCATGGCTAAGTGGCTGAACCCCAACGATGCCATGGACACCCTCATGATGGAGTGACTTTGACATAATCAAAGATTAAGGACCTAACCATAAGACAAATGTGATGCCCCAGGTCAAAAGACTAATTTGCATTATCCCAACCATGAGTTCTCATGTGACATGAATATGAGAACTCTTCGTTGATCGTGTTCAGTGAACTCATTCTCTATTGAGCACCTACGTACTTGTCTTGATGTCACACACACCAATGACTCGAGACTAGTCACTCTCCCTGAGAGAAGACATAGCACGTACTGATCTTAACAGACTGTCAATGCCCAATTGACAATCCTATGATCAGGAACGTTTAGGATGTGTCAACGAAAGAATGGTCTCATGAATCTAACTTCTTTAGATCGCATTCTTCCAATCACATATTCCTTGGACTTATCGTTTAAGCATATAACATTTATATGAGACGGCTCAAACAATAATGTTTGCCCTTAATATTAAACTAGATTAGTTTAACATGTGAAATGTCCATAAAGTATCATCATATGATTGGTTTTAGGGCACATTTCCAACAATCTCCCACTTTCACTAGAGCCAATCAGCTTAGTCATCAGTGATGATACCTCTTCTGTAGTCATTTCATAAATGGCTAAATAGTAGGCCTAGACAATGGATATCTATATGTTATCCATAGAAGCAACCTTGAGAATAACGACGTCACCATTATACATGATTCTCAATCATGTGGTTCAGTCTCTCATTTGAGTTCGGACCTTGATGAGACCTTGATTCCCTAGCTTGAGCTATCGCCCCATTAGTGTCATACACTTTCTGGTTGGAACCGAATGGAGAGTTCATGAATGAACTTTCCCATCCAAACAACAATGTTGTAAGCTTCTATATGGCAATATATTTTGCATACATGATGGAACACATTAAAGTCATTTACTTTTAACGTTTCCACCCAAATATCTCTTTAGTCATAATAAAGAGATATCTCATTATCACTTCATTCATAATGAAGAGATATTCTATGATGGATTAGATTCATAATCTAATACATTTACGCTTCCATTACGTTACTCTAATTCTTCCTCATTCTTGAGGAATCCATCCTTAGTATTTCTTAAATACCTAAGGATTCACTTGACAGTTGCCATGGTTCTGATCCTGGGCTTGCACTGATATCATCTTGTACCGTTCTAGGTACAACTTATATCAATGTTTGCATACAATATGTAATACATAAATCACCTTTCTGCGTATGCATAAAGGATTCTATTTACGCATTATTTCTTTGGGGGTCAAAGGGTACATTCCCTTTGAGAAGAACAACTTCCTAGTCTCACTAGAATTGTCATTCTAATTGAAGTTTATCATCATATGGGAAACTTCCTAGCATCTCTTGTCTATTTTAGGGATTGATATAATCCAATTATATCTTGAAATCTATCATTATAGATTTCCATCCCATGTATATAGACTATGTCTCCCATATACATTCTATCATTATAGAATATTTAAAGTCATAACTTTAACGATGAAGAATTCATTTCATTTTCAAAATTAATATATATCATGTATATATATTCAAATTTAGGAATATGATCAACTCCCACTAATCTTTTGTAAACCTAGTAAACAAAAGATTCATTTACATCTTTATGAGAAAGCAAACAATTGATCTTTTCTCATAAGACGCTTATAGCTCCCACTAGCTTGCTAAGATCCATGATGGATGGATCTCTACAACTAACCTGTCTTGTGATTTATAGTTTTAGACATATATTATCAAGACTATCTTAATAATGGTTTCGGAAACCCATATTATGTCCAAACCATTCAACTGAGACGGTTTATAAATCCTTCTGGACTACCTTGGAGCTTGTGGTATAGGAACTAGGTTGTCTTAGAAGTATATATCATATATATATGGGTAATTGATAATATCCAACAAACTAAATCTTATTTATGTTCATTCTTCTCCTAATGGAGAAATTCATTATCTTACGATGCTACTTTCCTTGATATTTTTCAAGGAAATTAATCTAAAGTGTTACTTTTTCCTTGGATCAAATCTAAGGAGGTAAATACTTTAGACGTCTTACTCATCTACTTACATTTCTTGAATTCTTTGAAACCTTTTTGCAAAGTATTCGGACTTGTGTTTATTCAAAATAAACTATAGTCCAACTGAGAGTGATCTTTGGTGAATGTTATACAACATGAGTAGTATTATGTTGTGGACAAGTGCCACTAACATCTAAGTGAATCAACCTCAACAACTTTGTGATTCTTTCTTCTTTCCAAAAGAATAAAGATTCGAACATTTCGCCTCTATACAATTTTAACAAGAAGGTATTGGATCCGGATCTAACGATCCAAGGCATCCATCTATGACCAACTCGTAACTTATGTTTTAGAGGTATCACAACTCAGTTGGGATTAGTCACTACCTTGCAACCTTTTGGGTTTTAAGCATCATCGTATTCTAAACAGTTAAACTACCACATCATCTCTACTATAGAGACAACCAATTAAATTACAATAATCTAATTATTGATTAATAAAGAACAATGTTTTGTCAAACAAAACATTCATCCATCTCTACAACTGTGACGGAATTATGTTCCTTTAAAATTGGGACGTAAAGACAATCTTTGGTTTTTCCAATTTCTTTGGTAGTTCATATGAGGAAGTAAGTACAATCCGTTTTCGCAGAGATCTATATTCGATTCACGTTTGGAATGTGAAGTACTTTCTCATCTCTCATTAATCTTCTACTTCTTATTAGCACACTTTTACAACAATTATAAAACATAGTTACTAATACGGAATCAAGCATTCAAGTAGAAGAACCAACTGTTTTGAACTATTTCAAGAACATATTACAACACCTTCGAAAGGTGTGTTCTTGACACTTGCAAGACATTTCTTGCAAATACCCCTTCCAATGTCCATCCTTTCATAAAGAAAGTTTGTTCCCTTGGAGTTATTTTGCCTTCTTCATTTGACTTCCCTTTTGACTACAATAGTCATGGTCCCTAAACTCCCACTATCTCTCTTGAAACTTATTTCAAATGTGTTATACACATCAAACGATTTGGAGAGCGTGCGGTTATTGTTCACTATATAGTTTACAATAAACTTAGTGAACCATTAGGATAGGGACACAAAGGTGAAGTCCTTGCCTAGTTTCCGTCTCGTTAAGTGGTTTAACACTTCAACACTCAATGATTCAAAATCATCATAAGTCCATGTTGATGGACTATTTTTGTCAACCAACCATTATGTTCTAAACATAATAACAAACTTTCAAGAGTTGTTCAAGGCAACTCTCATTTCTTCATACAACAATTTGTAAGTGAAGAATCATGGCACATAAAGCGTCCATGCCCTTGTGCTTACTTCTCAAGTTCCTTGTTTATGTAACAAAGAAACAAGCACTAAAGTTTGTGTTGATTAAGGGTTGTTCAAAGCAACTCTTATTTCTTCATACAACAATTTGTATTTGAAGAATTATGACATTAAAAGTGTTGTCCTTCTCATGTTAGACTTATCTAACATATTCTTCCAATAATACATTATCAATAGGAAGATTGTGAGGATTAGACTACTTAGTTACATCTACAAGCCATTAAAGACAATCTATGGGATTGTAGAACTAAGTCCGGAAATTAAAGCATTCGGCTTTTCTTTGTCAAGTTTTGGATAGCGTTTGCAAATATATTGGTAAACAAATACATAAGGAATATAAATTGATTGATTTTAAGCCATTTGATTCGGGTCTTTAAATCAAATAGCACCACCCACTATTTTTGGCAAATTCCATATCGCTCATCGGAATTCGAGAGTTTTGGAGAAAACTCTTAGTAGGGTATGGGAGGCTCACTATTACCAAGCCCACCTCACAATGATACGATATCGGCTAGCATTAATAATAATGAGAGAGTACGCTTACTCATTTGCATCTCTTGCAAGTACCCATCTTATTTGGCCTCTAGAGAATGTTGCCTCACAATGATATGATATCGGCGCCATTGCACTTAGTTAAGTTATTCCCACCATGCTTAGTTCATGAAGGGGTTCAAGAATAGCCCCACAATGATATGATGTTGGCCATCCTCGTTGCCTACACTCACCTCATCATATGCGTATAGACTCCTCCTGAATGTAAGCACGCACTTTGTACTCCCCCATGATAGGGTGAAGCCGGTGTACAAGTCACAAACGATTAGAGCCTACCACGGTGGAAGGCCACGAAGAGATATTCAAAGCATCTCTCGCTTATCAACTTAATATTGATTTGGTTGAGGGTTTTTAGGTCTCATCACATATAAACATACATTTTAATCCAATTAAAACATTTTGGTCCTATTACAACTATTGGTCCATATGATTGATTTAGTAGTATATAATACTCCCACTATGCTTTTAAAACGGGTTTTAAAGCAAGACTATATGGTACTACTAACATAAGATTTGCATTCATTGATGGACTATATAGTTGCCTTAGGGCCTTAGGATGACTATGAACCTTTGATTTGATTCAACACAAGCCTAGTGTTGAATCTCGGTCTAGGGATGGAGATTGATTTTAGTTACGCGTTTAATCACATTAAGGCGTGTTGTCTTATTGGGCGTTGGACCCAACTACTCCAATTTCATGCATATCGAATAAAACAAGAAAGGAGTACTTCAAAGTAAATAAGAGCTTATGCTCTTTTACAACAATTGATCAAATCAAATTACTTTAAAGTAAAGAAGAGCTTATGCTCTTTTACAACAATTGATCATATCAAATTACAACCAAAATTTAATCTACACATTCCCATGGTTCAAACAAATTTGAAACGGCCTTTCACATAGCTCAATTATCGTAGGCTAAGGTTCATAATCACCCTTTCTTTAATTAATTAACGCTTTAACTAATTAAACTTGAATGCAACATTTTCATTTGGTTTTTGTATCCATAGAATTGATTTAAATGGAGCTAAATGAAATGAAAATCCAATTCTCATTTAAAGAGACAAAACAATTTTGTTCTCTACCTAATTTGGGCCAAAATGCTATGACCTCAACTTGTTTGGGCCATAGTGCAATTAACCTCAACTTTTGGGCTATTTTGCAAAAACTTAAACTTTTGGGGTTACTTTGTAAAAACACAAAAGTCCACTACTTCATGTAATTACAACTAGAACCCAAAAAATTCCACAAAAAATAAAACTTCATTAAAGGAGCAAAACAATTTGTCCTTTTAGTGATTTTGGACCTTTACGTAAAAACGTAAACTTTTGGGTCAAAATGCAAATACACAAAAGTATCAAAACTTTATATAATTGAACAAAAGCCTCACAAGGACCCTAATTGAGTAGGGTGGCTGATTTTGAAGCAAAGTAATAAAAAAAAATTTCAAAGTTTTTGTAAGTGGGGTGTGTGTAATGGAATAAATCATTACACACCAACCCACTAAAATTTCTTTAATTTTTCAAAATAAATATCTAATATATTTAAACATAAGAAATATTTCAAAACAAAAACTTTATGAAATAAACTTTGAATCAAAACACCAAACCTTTTGTTCTTGGCAAGAACATATCAAGAACAATGAAGAACATTCATGAAAACCCATAAGAGCTCCATGAACATTCTTCACCCAAAAACATACCAAAACCACTCAAACTTAAGGGAAATAACATACAACCATACTAGGGTACATAGGGGTTCCAAAAGTCACTTTAAAACACTTTTAACAAGTCAAACAAGAACCCAAAATTCCACCCTTTGGATTTGGCCGAATTTCCCCAAAAACATGGCACCAAATTTTAGCTCCAAAATTCATGCTCATATGAACTACATCTACAACATTTGAGATGGCAAATTTTCTAACAAAATTTACATTCAAAGAAGCAAGAATAAAGCTTGTAACAATTACAACATTCAAATCACAAACTATGAACTACAAAACCCAAAAGGATTCACCAACTACTAAACTTAGGCTCTTGATACCACTTGAAGGAAGATTTGTGAAAAACATGTTCATTTAAGCAACATCAATAGCATGCAATTAACAATTAAAGGCGGAATCATGCTTGTATGCACTTAAAAACAAAACATTTACCCATGAAATTCAAAACCTAGTAGATAGGTGAACCAAGACTCAACTCAAAACAAAGTGAGTTGAGAAATCAATACCTTTGTAGATTCCTCTTTGCATAAGCAAAGGCTAATCACCCAAAGAGAGGGCCTTCATTCCTTGCATCTTAGATCCATGGATTTGGATGGATGAAAAGGTTTCTCCAAGTTCCCAAAATTGAGAACCTCTAATGATTCATCACCAAGGCATAATGAAGAAGAAATGAGTGACCTTGGAGGAGTTTGATTGCTAGATGATCCCTCCAAGGTGGCCTAAATTTTAGAGAGAAAGGAGAGCTTGTGTTCTCATCCTTTCCCCAAAAATTACCACATGTAAATTTTAGGCTATAAAGTCCTTTATATAGTCCCTTCAAATAAGTGACCTAATGGACCAAAAGCCCTATTCTTCTAACATGGCAAGCCTATAGGTTTATTGGGCTTTCAAGCCCTTTGTTTATTCAAGTTGTCATACAACTTGAGTTAATGGGCTTGACATTCAAATCCCATTGGGCCTTGCGGCCCAAAACTAACCCGAGGTCTTTAACGAACTTATTCGTTTGATAAATTAACATATTAATTAATCCTAGCCTTAGATAAATAATTAAACCATTTAATTATTCTTACTCATCTCCGTTGTTTCTTCAAACTCAACCTTACTCGGTGAACGATCCATTAGGTTCCTTTTAGCAAGGCAGTGGGCGATTAAAACTCTTTCAAATCCATTGTGAATTGAAACTTACTTTCAATTCTCCCGTTAGTGATAATACACTTTTAGGGCTTCCACAAACCATGGTTGACGCCTAGCAGCATGTCATGGTTACCCAAGTTAATCAGAAGAGGTGGAGAACCTATTCAGTTTTAGGATTACAAATGCAATACGGTCTTTCTCTAATACAATACTCTTGACCACATTGTTTGGTTTGATAGTTTATTCATGTCTACTATCCAATGTGAGTCTTGTGCTTATATGATTACCTTGAATGTGATTTGGAACACATTCCTAAATCTCATTCATACTTTGGCCAAAGATTCAAAATCATATCATAGAGTATTCTCCCTCAAACAGTTTGAAGGTTAGAGATCCCTTGTTGCGCATTCACTTGCCTCCATGGCTAAGTGGCTTAACCCCAACGATGCCATGGACACCCTCATGATGGAGTGACTTTGACATAATCAAAGATTAAGGACCTAACCACGAGACAACTGTGATGCCTCAGGTCAAAAGACTAATTTGCATTATCCCAACCGTGAGTTCTCATGTGACATGAATATGAGAACTCTTCGTTGATCGTGTTCAGTGAACTCATTCTCTATTGAGCACCTATGTACTTGTCTTGATGTCACACACACCAATGACTCGAGACTAGTCACTCTCCCTGAGAGAAGACATAGCACGTACTGATCTTAACGGACTGTCAATGCCCAATTGACAATCCTATGATCAGGAACGTTTAGGATGTGTCAACGAAAGAATGGTCTCATGAAACTAACTTCTTTAGATCGCATTCTTCCAATCACATATTCCTTGGACTTATCGTTTAAGCATATAACATTTATATGAGACGGCTCAAACAATAATGTTTGCCCTTAATATTAAACTAGATTAGTTTAACATGTGAAATGTCCATAAAGTATCATCATATGATTGGTTTTAGGGCACATTTCCAACACTTATATCTATACTACAATTGTCAAAAAGAGAGTTTAATTTGAGTGCTATTATTTATCACATTAATACGCCCCTAGGTCTGCTGCCGTCCACCACGACCTCTACTCGTCTGGCCACCACGACTCTGTGCACCACGCCCCTGACTGGGCTGACCAGACAGCCTCGAATATCCCGCACTACTCGCAGCAGTCTCCCTCTACTGAAGCTGTCCTCCCTGGTACCTTTGAGACCCACCTGCTGGAACTGGAGGATACGGCATATAGCCACCAGAATACTGGGGATAACCACCTTGAGAATATGAATCCTAGGGATATGGATATTGTCCTGAGGCATAAGGAATAGCATCGCCCTAATAGTAATAGGCACCACCTCGACCCGTCTGCCCATAACTACCAGGACCAGGAACCTGCTGGATCAGTGCAGGTGGTGGCAAGAAAGTCTGTTGGGGCTTCTGCTGACTTTGGGGACAATTTGCAGCCCGATGTCCCATCTGCCCCCAAGTAAAGCAACTGCCGCTACCTCGCCTGCACTCACCAAAATGTCGATTATTACACCTGCGGCAAACTGGAGCCCTACCTCTACCAACATCACCCTACCTCTGGCCTCTAGCACCACCAACAAACCTACTGCCACGAACCTGACCAGTGGCACTGAAACCATCGCTAGAAGAGCTAGAACTAGTTCCACCCCGCTTAAAGCTCTGGGTCTTGCGAGGTCCGAGCAACGCCTAACCCTTGCCCTTGTCATCTTTCCTCTGGTTACCATCTTTTTCTTCCTCCTCACTCTCGCTGGGCATGTTCTCGGAATCCTCAATCCCCAGCAGAATCTCATAGAACTCCTGGTAGGTGTCACAAGGGGTAGTGGTCGCCATCGAACACCACTTCTTCTTAGTGCCCAAACGGAAACGATGAAACATCTCTGTCGGATTGCCAACAACATCTGGATGATAGCGAGATAGATCAGTAAACCTCTGGTACTACTCATTTGCCATCAACTTCCCCTGTCTTAACTCAGTGAATTCCTGCTTTTTGCGGTCAATACTCAGGAGGCACAAACCTTCTCCTGAACTGCTCTCTGAATACCTCTCAATCAGTCCTCTCCTCCGGGGATAAACAACGAACCTCCTACTCCTACCAGGATGCAGAATCCTTACCCAAAAACTAAGATGTCATCTCAACCAACTTCTCAACAGGTAGATTCCCCTGATTATGCAGTACACAAAAGGTCTTCTCAATATGTTCTAGCCACCGCTCCGCTCCCTCAAAGCCCTTGTGGCCCTTGAATTTATCTAGCTTCAGATTGTACATAACCTCCAGATGAGTCCTCTGGGGAGGGCGGAGCGCCGACTGAATAGCGGTGGCGATAGTTTCCCCCAGCTGAGCTACATCGGGGAAACTAGGCTCAGCAGAGCGACGTGGTTTCCTACGAGGCGGCATGGTTCTGACACAAGACACCAAAATCATTAGAATACTCACAAAAGTACAGGACTACCAAACCTATGCTCTGATACCAAACTAACACACCCCGACTGAGATCAGGACATGTTGGCCGTCACGTATAAGTGACGTAACCATGTGCACAGTGCGGAAGCTAATAAATAATAATAAAAGTACGAATAAATAAAAACCAAGCTATACACTGCGTAAATAACATACATGTGTAAGTGATGCGAGATTTATACGCGCACAAATTAAACCCTCTTTTTGTCAATTGTAGTAAGTACGTAAGTAGGGATCGTTCTGGACCGGGGATTAGGAGGGATTGTTAATCTCTTGGAAACTGACTCAAAAACGTAAAAACAATATAAAACACTAAACTAGACTCAAAGAATGTGAAACTAAACGTTAAAACACTAAGACAAACCAAAAGACTTAAAAAGCTTTAAAAACACAAACTAAATTGATTTCTAACTAAATTGAACATTAAAGCAAAAGGGGGATTGAGGTTTGACGAAAATTGAAATAACGAAACAAGTTAATAAACTAGACAGAATGTAAATATGAAATTGATGAAATGGAATGAATGGATGCTAGCCAAGGGGTTCATCTCCACACATGTTACACTTGCATAATAAAAAGATTTCCAATTGCATTTCAATGAATTATGAAACTCATCACCCCGGGTTAATTAGGTCCGCTTAAATTAACCGTCAAGTTTTCCTTAAGTTAATGAATTGGATGATTGCATACGACAACCCAAAGCATTCCTCACAAGTTCCCTACATGAATTGCATAATAGAGATACAAGCAAGAATCATTAAGCAACATGAAAACTATAAGTGCTGACGAGGCATTCATTACTATGATTGCATGAAACGTATGCCAAGAATATGTTTAACGCGATTGTTTATAAGCAACCTCCACTACTTGTGAATATAAGTTCATAACTATTACGTGAAACTCACTTATATTCTAGCGTCAAATTCATGCATGAAAATTAAGCGTCAACTCTCAATAAACATACATAAATAGGTTATCGATCAAACAGTTAAACAAATTGAATTCACAACTTATGAAACACAATTAGAATTAATCAAATCAAAACGCAAGCATAAACATATATTTCGAATCACCCCCTAGCTAAGGGGGGTTTAGTTCCTCATGATACAAAACAAAGAGAATCAAAGAAACACCTAAACATTCCAACAACTCAAACTTGAATTGTATGAACGTTTAGGCCCTCTTCTCTTCCATTCCTCATTCGTACAAAACAAAGGGTATTGAAATTAAACATTGAAATCAGAGAAACACCTAAACATTCCAACAACTCAAACTTGAATTGTATGAACGTTTAGGCCCTCTTATCTTCCTCTTTATTGTAGCATAAGGTCTAGGGATAGTTGGTTGGGGGGATGGAAGTGTTGGGAAATTATGGAAATGGATGAGGAGTGGTGGAAATGGAAGATGGTTTTTGGATTCTAAGGGAGAGAAACTCACGGCTAGGGAAGTGTTTGTGGTGTGTTGTGTTGTGAATGAGATGAGATGATTTTTGAATGAATGAATGCAAGGGTATTTATAGGAGGAGTGGAGATGTATATGGCTATTTGTTTAAGGTGTTTGTGGCTACAATGATGAAGAATTGCATGTGGAAATAAAAGGGAAAATGTGGTGAAATGATGAAGTAGGAAGGTGGAAATGCATGTGAGATGTTGGAAAGGAAATGGGAATATGAGTAGGCCATGGCATGGGAGTTGTTTTGTTGGTGTAAATGTGCCATGGTTGCAATGATGAAGAATAAAGGGTGCATGTGGGGTGGAATTGAATGAATGCAAAGTAAATGAATAATGAAATGAGTTAAAGAGGGAGAATGTGGTGAAATGATGAAGTAGGAAGGTGGAAATGCATGTGACTTGTTTGTGGAATAAAGAATGAATGGTGGAATGATGAAGTAGGAAGGTGGAAATGCATGTGACTTGTTTGTGGAATAAAGAATGAATGGTGGAATGATGAAGAGTTGCATAAAGAATGCATGTAGGGTTAGCTAGGTTGGCTTTGTTTGGGTGCATGTGTGTTAATGGTGGTTTTGCATGTGAATTGATGGATTGTTTTTGATGGAATGGATGGTTCTTTGCATGGCTTTTGAAGTGATTGTGGGCTTTGGAATTGGAAGGAAATGCATGGCCTTGGGGTTGGTTTAAGAGAGAATGGGCTAGGCCCTTTGTTTTATGTCCAAAATGAATACAAGGCCTTCAAATTCGTCCAACACTTTGGCTCCAATCATATGCTATCCATTCCAAGCCCAATTTTGCTCCAAAATGCTCCAAAATGCATATTTTTGCTTCCTTAGCCATATGAACCTAAAAACACACGAAAATGGCTTAAACTACTAAAACAACTATGAATTAACAACATAGATGCACGAAAACAAGCTAAGTAAGTCGCCTAAATATGCTCCTATCAGTAAGCGTAAGTGTGAAGAACAATGTTCCAAGCACGGAAAACCTAGTGCAGTCCGGAAGAAACAAACACTAACTAACACACCCAAAGGTGGTCCTACACTGGTGATAATCTGTCAGATAAGCCGGGAAATCCTCTGGGGAGCCACCAAAAGTGCTAGCCAAACTAGAACCTGGAGAGGCACAAAACAGAAAACGTGAGTGGGCAAAAACAACCCCTCGCCGTAAAACCTGTATACATCCCAGAAAAATAGAATATATACATATATATAAGTCATGTCAATAATATGCCATGTCGAATGCATCTAAACAAAATGCAAGTACTCAGGTAATGCCAATCAATGTCATGTAATCTGTCAGCCGGAGTCACCGAACCTGACTTGTACGGCTAAATTTAGAGCTTAAATCTCCAACTCACTAACTACACCTGCACACGAGTCAGAACCACCTAAAGTGGTATGTACGACAAGACTGCGTGTAAATAAGTACACTCAAGTGCTACCATCACATGAAAACTAGGCGAATAATCGCGAGTCACCTACGAGTCGGAACCACCTAAAGTGGTCTGTACGACAGGACTGTGCACCTAACTTGGCTCCAAGATGAGCGTGTGGTGCGGGAGGTGAACATCACGTGAAGGACTGTGCCCAACTCTGGGCGGGAGCACTAACACCAGGGGTGCATGTTATGAGCTCTATATGCATCTCATATCACGACTAAGCATAAACATAAACCATAACTTACCTGGCACTTACATGTGTGTCCGCAGCACCAAACATATGTATATATATGCAACGAATAATGCATAATTAAACGGGCAAACATAATGCATGGCATACAAACGTTTAAACGTTTCACTTCACTTTCTAGGAAATACACAAGTATATACGTATATACGGAAAACCAAAAGTCCACTCACTGGTATGTAGAAGGGTCGTAACCCCCTTGCCTCGAGTGACTGTGCTCGTCCTCAGGATAGGTCTCACTTATATGCGAAACAACTATAAAAACGTTAATTTTAAAGCACATAACCAACATTACGAAATAACTTCTCATACAATGCTCAAATGGGGTGCACGAATACACCAACGTGATCTACTCAACCTCACGAACATCCCCATATTTTAAAAATAATTTTCTGACACCACACGTGCCCCCACGTGGCGGCCAAGGCACGGCCACACGCGCAAGCATGTGCCTGGCACACTGACGACGTCAATTAACGCCGTCAGGAATATTTCGTTAAGTCTAACAAATTCCTTTAACGCCGTTAAGAATATTCCGTCCAAACTGAAGGAATATTCTGTCATCTTCTCCGGCCAAACTCCGACGCCGTCGCCGTTGCCGGAAAATCGGGAAAACTTCCAAACTTCGTATCTTACTCGTTTTTCATCCAAATTTCACAAAATTGGTACCAAAATGAAGCTTACAACCAGAGGAACAAATCCTTACCACTTTCAAGCACTAAAACAACCAGAATCTCGCTGGGAAAACTCCACCAAATCCGGCCAAACCTGCAATTCACGATCCTGACATCCAAAACTTTCAAACGAACCACCCCGAGCATCCTAAGGACCTCACCAAGCTTTCTACAAGCTTGAAATTCCCAAAAACACAAGAATTAACGTGTGCATGAACAGTACCCCAATCCACACCTCTCGGGTTCGACGTGAAAATGAAGGTTCCCTTACCTGAAATGGGTATGGTTGAACTCCTAAGAACCTCACGAGCACAAATATGTAGTTTGTTTCCTCGATCCGTGAAGTTTCCAAAGGCTTTGGTGTTGTATGTACGAAGAAGATAGGAAAGGGAGAAAGATAGGGACTCGGGACAGTGCAGAGAGAGAGAGAGAAATGAGTGTGGGTATGTGTGGGGTCCAAAATCAACCAACCAAAATCCAAAAACGACCCCAGATCGAAACAAACATACTAAGTGCAGAGAGAGAGAGAGAGAAATGAGTGTGGGTGTCATTTCTCCCCTACAGTACGAAAAGTCCGTGACAAGCTGTCACAAGTAATACTTGAAACCTGAAATAAAATTACAAAGAAGGGTCCCCAACTTCCTACAGTTGTATAAAAGTTTTAAAATTTTAAGAAACTTAGACAAAACGATGAAGAAATGGATCACATAAAATTAGATGGGAAGGATTACAAATACATCTACACAAGCATTACAAAGACTTGGAAGGTGTCACTTACAAATCCTTTTTATATTCCTTTGTAATGATCATGTGACGCATTTCTTTTTCCTCCTAGTTAATTTTTTGTGATTTATTTTTTCCTTATTATGCCTAAATCCCTTGGAATTTGGAAAGTCATCACCCAAACCTACCCTTAAAGAACATGTTACAAGAAGATTAGTAAGACAAATACACGTGAAACTTTTGTCATGACCAATTGAAACAAGTATATCTATTACCATATAGCCTTGGGATTAAGGAAATCAACTAATTTAGAGGAAAAAATCGATAAATTATTAATTTATTAATTTATCGATTACTTAACAACTTATTAATTTATCAATTACTTTACAACTTATTAATTTATCAAGGTTTGCATATGATCCAATATCCTAGTGGATACAAGATTTGGTTTCTGTCCATGCGCCCTAGGTTTGAAACTCTCCTCTTAAATTATTGTAATAATTTTAAACCCTTATATTTAGTTTCTCATTTTACGAATTAATAACTTTATGTATTTTTTTAACAGCTTTATGTGTTTGTTTAACCAAGTAAAATTCATGAATCTACTTATTATAGTAAAAAATAGATTGTACATTGTTCAAATGTACAACTTATTTCATTTTATGAACATTTAACCTAGCAAAATCTCTATTTAAATAAATGAAAGCCATAGTGTCATATCCCGGCCCAGGATGGATCACTTCCCGGGCCTGCTCCACCATCGTAGCGCGATATTGTCCGCTTTGGGCTTACCATTCCCTCACGGTTTTGTTTTTGGGAACTCACGAGCAACTTCCCAGTGGGTCACCCATCATGGGATTGCTCTCACGCGCTACTCGCTTAATTTCGGAGTTCCCATGGAACCCGACGCCAGTGAGCTCCCAAAAGGCCTCATGCTAGGTAGGGATGGGAATATACATATAAGGATCACTCCCCTGGGCAATCTGGGATGTCACAATCCACCCCCCTTAGGGGCTCGACGTCCTTGTCGACACATACACGACCAGGGTTAGGCTCTGATACCAAATTGTCATATCCCGGCCCGGGTCGGATCACTTCCCGGGCCCGACTCCACCGAAGCACGATATTGTCCGCTTTGGGCCCCGACCATGTCCTCACAATTTTGTTTCTAGGAACTCACATGAGAACTTCTCGATGGGTCACTCATCCTGGGAGTACTCTCATGCGCTACTCGCTTAACTTCGGAGTTCCGATGGAACCCGAAGCCAGTGAGCTCCCAAAAGGCCTCGTGCTAGGTAGGGATGGGAATATACATATAAGGATCACTCCCCTGAGCAATGTGGGATGTCACACATAGTAACACAATACATTGTACATATAACAATGACTTCTCATCTCAAAGGTGTAAATAAATCAACAATGGCCGATGAAATGCGTAAAACATTGTGCAAGTACAACAAAGATAATCCAAATAGCACTAAAAACATAAGCACTATGTATTATAATCCAATCATAAACACTATGTATGACACACCCCGATCCGGAATGTCTCTGTGTTTATTTTTCAAAGTCGCTGAGTAATTGTAGATTATGTCAAGGGTAAATTTGGAAAAAAACATTTACGCAATCAAGTCCTTTATTTTATTATATATATATATATATATATATTTTTTATAATTTCAAATACTTGCAATAATTTTTTTTTTAATTTTTACATATATTAAGTTAAATGGGTAAATGGATACTCGTATAGCCGTGGGTAATACCCATAATCGGTGGAAACCCGTTATAACCGTGGATAATACCCATAACCGCCCATTTAAATTTCACGGATAAGCGGTTATACCCATAACCGTTTATTTATCTAAACGGTAAACCATAACCGTAACCGTGAACTTTAAATAGGCGGGTAACCGTGGTTATCCAAATCCATGAGTATTTTACCCATCCCTAATCGTCACCATCTTTCTATGTCCTTTGAAAGCCAATAAAATCAAAAACCTAAATTTTCATATGACATTGGAAGAGAAAAACATATTCAATATCGGAACTCAACATGTTATACCCAACTATTAATCTTGATAACCACCGCAATTATTGAAATTAATTCCAACAAACATTCTTGGTTAGAAAGAAGATTCGCTATGCAATGTATTATCAAACCTAACTAATCGAAAACATGAGAATTTCTCAGAAATCACAAAAGATTAGAAGTTTTCACTTTATTGCTTGTGTTTCCTCATTTTCTTCCTGAAATTTTGTAAATACCAATGTGATTGGTATGGGTTGACTATTGAATCCCTCTACTTGATGTTGTTTTCTTGCATTTATGTTGTTAGTTTCTAGTAATTTTAGTATTTTAAGTTATTTTCGTGTATTTGTAGGTCCAAAGGGCTAAATAGGCAAGAAAGTGCATTTTAGTGCATTTTGGAGCAGTTTTGCGCTTTGAATGAATAGACATGCATGAACAAGGTGAATGGATGAAATTGAAAATTATAAGAATTTTACAATCTTTTAAAATCTATCACTTAAAAAAGTCTTTTAAATTATGTGAAATACAGATTAATTACACCCTCCTTACTTTCTTGCAATTTCCTTTTTATCATGTCTGATCCTATAATTTGGTACCAGAGCCAGAGATCCATTGGATCTCTGGTTTGCCTCTCTCGATCCCACACTTCCAGGACCGTGGAGAAGTGTGATGGATGAGTCCGGTGGCCTGGTGTTCTATCGGAATCCAGAAACCAATCCATCTCAGTATGAACATCCAAATCCGGCTCTGCCTCCACCACCTCACCCTCCTCCCCATCACTACCAAATTCCATACGAGTATACGCCCAACTTTCCTTCCTCCGATTGTACCTATCGACCGCCAGATTACCCGTCCTCGTACATGGCTGAGCTTACCGTAGCTCCTTCATACACAAGAGAGAACCATGGTTCTTCCGATTTAACACTTCCACCAGTCGTTGATCCTCTAGTTTCGACCCCTTCGATATACATGGGCGAGGAAATCAACCATGCTCAACTTGGGATTTTGGTTCAAATCGAGGGTCACTTGAATCTCTGGCTTGTTCCTGAGGATCCTACTCTTCCTTCGCCGTAGAAGGGAGCTTTTGACGGTAACATAAGGGTTCTGTACTACGGGAACTCCCAAGGCAACGTTTCCCAATATGAAAAACCAGTCCCTTATACGACGCAATACTCCATCAACCACCCTCAGATCCCTAATTCCTACTCAGCCAACCCATATTCTCAAAATCCCCCAAATCCATCATCACCGAAAATGATACCCAAATCGATTCGACAGAAGCACAACGTCCATAGGGTGTCGCAGGTGCTGATGAAAAGGAAGCCTTGATCGGGGAGCACTCACCGCCAACATTCTGAGAGCTCTCTCATTTCGTCCTTCTCTGATACTTGGAATTTGTTCTCATACTTGGGTTGTGACATTCCCAAACGCAGCCGGAACGTACTTCTCTACGACGCCGTCTCAAGGGCCACACCCACACTAGTGGCAATGTCAAATTGTCAATCAATTCGCATCGTCGTTTGGTCACAATGATGATGCCATCACAAAGCTCTTCTCTCAGGAAGATGGTCTGTCAGATGCCCAACCCTTAACATCACTTAGGTATGGACAGAAGACTTCAGTTATGGGAACAATGCGTCACTTACCAGCGACTACGAGTTCATTCAATTAACGAACTTGGATTCTGAGTTGAGCAATCCACCTTTGGGTCCGGAATTTCATATGCCTCATGTGGCATTGAAGTGCCAGATTTCTTCATCCGATATCACCATAAATAACATTTCTATAGATGATGAGTTTGTTGAAATTCCAAAGCAAGGAACAGGGCCTGGCATTTTGTCAATGATATTTCTTAATCATATGCATAAATCTGCATGATCTCTTGATAGGCTAAAATTAATGGAGGGTACTCAATTACTCATTATTCTGAAGAGTGCTGCAGTTAAAGAATTCTCCATTACTGGTGTGCCAGATAAACTTCTTTATGAACCATTTTGTGTTGCTACTAATCATAAAAAGTTCCATTTTTATTGGATGGTTGTTTATTTGAAGTAGGGTTGGAAGTAGGGTTCCTAAGAGTTGGAAGCATCATGGAGTATCATGGAAGAATAGAATAATGGAAAGCTAGCTAATGCATGGATTCAAACTTTCGGCTAAAACTTAAGTGATGCTTTAGTGCATCTTAGTTTAATATCTACTTTAGGCATAATGCAAGCCTTGATGATGTATAGTTAGGTAGAGTGGAGACCTCATCATCATTGTAAGGATTAATTAGTGGTTTAAGTTAGGTGGAGGTGTCATGGAGGGGTCTTAACTCTCCATTGTTTCCGTAGCTTTCCTCTTAGTTTTCTGTAGGTTCCTCTATATATGTTTTGTTGTTCTTGTAACAAAAGATAATGAATGAATGAGATACAATTCATTCCTTGAAAATCAACATGGTATCAGAGCAGGAAAAATAACCTGCTTCTGCTTCATCCGAACGTGATCAATCCTCAAGATGGCTGAAGACAATCCTCTTAGGTCAGATGCTGAAAGTTCACCGGTTCTTTCTTCCGGAAATATGTCTGAGGTGGATGTCAATCCAAATCAAAGGTTAAGCTCAGTCTTGTTAAATGAGTTTAATTACTTACCTTGGTCGAGAGCAGTGAGCCTTGCTCTAGGTGGAAGGTCCAAGCTAGGGTTCATAAATGGAAGCATCGAAGTTCCTGATGCTTCCTCACCAACATATGAAAATTGGCTTTGCAAGGATCAGCTAGTTATGTCATGGCTCCTAAATTCCATGGAGCGTAAACTAGCTGAAATATTCAGTTATTCTGAATCATCATTCGAGCTATGGGAGACAGTCAAGGAGATGTATGGCAATCAAAACAATGCTGCACGTGTGTTTCAACTAAAGAAGGACATTTCCAACCTGCATCAAGAAGGAAAGCCATTTGTTCAACTTCTTGGCAGCATGAAGAGCATGTGGAATAAGTTGGAAATGTATCAGCCTCATACAACTGAAGTGTCCGTGCTACTAAAAAGGGCAGAAGAAGACAAGATATTCCAACTCTTGTCAAGCCTCGATTCAGGATACGAAGACCTACAAAGCCACATACTCATGAACCCCGAACTACCTTCCTTCACCAGTGTATGTGCAACAATCCAACGTGAAGAAGAACGAAGGAAAGTCATGAACATTGGCACAAAGACCAATGTAACTGAAGCAAGGTCTTACCTAACCAACGAAAGAAAATACAAAGTGAAGAATCCACACTTGAAGTGCCAACATTGCAACTGTACTGGCCATGTTAAGGAGACATGCTGGATTTTACATCCAGAATTAAAGCCAGAGTTCATGAAGGATAACAAGGGCTCACAAAGACTGAACCGTGCACCACACAGAGCCAACAATGCATCTACCTCAACCTCACATGGGTCTGACGCACTCAAGAGCTTCAGAGCAAATCCGGCTGCACTCATAAATGAGTTTGCAGCATATCTTCAAAGCAAGAAAGAAGAGGTTAAGAGTGACCAAACGGTCGTTTTTGAAGATGGAAACTCAACAGCTTTGCTAGGCAAGTTCGCTGGTTTTCTGACGGACACACAACACATGTCCCGAGATGACATGCAAGGTATCATTATTGCTTTTAAAACTGCTCTTAATGTAAATATGTTGCATGATTTTTGGATTGTTGATTCGGGTGCCACTGATCATATGACCAATCATGTTTCTAAGTTTCAAAAGTTTGAAAAATTTTCGCAACCTTCTCAAGTCTCAACTGCCAATGGTGAGAGTTCCAAGGTTTTAGGCAAGGGAAATATCCACTTAATGTCGGACAAAATTGAGTCAGTAGCCTTATATGTTCCTTCTTTTCCATTTCAAATTCTATCTGTGGGAAAAATCACCAATACCTTGAATTGTTTAGCCATCTTCTCTCCTCACAATGTCATTTTTCAGGATTGTCTCACCAAGAAGACGATTGGTGAAGGGTTTTATCTAGATGGTCTCTATTACATATCAAAGAGCAGTCCCAGGGGATTTCAAGCCAAGTCAAATCCATCCCAAGATAGTCAATTGTGGCATCAACGTCTAGCTCATCCTTCTCAACCTGTTTTGTCATCTTTGTTTCCAAATTTAGGAAACGATTTAATTTCGTGTGAAACCTGTCATTTGTCTAAGGACACTAGATTGCCTTTTAACCCATCCTTATCTAGGACTAGTAAAGTTTTCGAACTAGTTCACTCAGATGTATGGGGACCAACGTTTGAATCTTTTGATGGTTATAAGTATTATGTGATCTTTGTTGATGATTTCTCTAGAGCCACTTGGTTGTACCTTTTAAAGTCTAAGAGTGAAGAGATGGAAGTATTTAAGGATTTTCACAACCTTGTTAAGAACCATTTTTCTTCTCAAATTCAAACTTTAAGATTTGACAATGGCACCGAATACACGTCCCATCTCATGTCACAATATTTGAGCAATCATGGTATCATGCATCAAACAAGCTGTGTTGGCACACCTCAACAAAATGGTGTAGCCGAAAGGAAAAATCGTGACATACTCGAAAAAACAAGAGCATTAATGTTACACATGAATGTACCAAAGAGATTTTGGTCCCAAGGAGCCATGGCGGCTGTGTACATCATCAATAGATTTCCTAGTCGAGTCTTGGGGTTTAAATCTCCCCTTGAAGTCATGAAAGGAAGAAAAATCGACCTCTCACATCTTAGAACCTTTGGTTGTGTCTGTTTTGTTCATGTTCAGTCACACCATCGAGATAAATTGGACCCTAGAGCTCTCAAATGCATTTTTCTTGGTTATTCATCAACACAAAAAGGATATAAGTGCTATGATCCCCAACTGAGAAAAATCATTGTATCAAGGATGTTCGATTCCATGAAGCTAACCCTTTTTTCAGCAAGTCACTTGAAGCCACAGGTCAGGGGGAGTGTATCTTTGATCTGCTTCCTCTACCTAGAATCAGCACTCCAGATGTTTTAAACGAAAGAGGTTCTAACCATGACAACAATGATGAATCTCCTACACCACTCACTGAAGTCAACAATGAAGGCACTCATCCTGATGGTTCTGTGGATGATGATAACAGCGGCAACCAAGAAAATCTTCAAAGTGTGGCTGATAATTTGAACGAGGATGAGACAACTCTCCCAGTACCTCGACGCAACCCTCGGCGTGATAGACAACCTCCCACAAGACTTCAAGATTTTGTCACATATAAACCGAGGTATCCAATCTCCAATTGCGTGTCGTATCAAAAGGTGACTCCATCTCATGCTGCTTTTCTTAATACCATTTCAAGTCACAGTGAGCCTCAAAACTTTCATGAGGCTAATAACCAAGTTGTGTGGAAAGAAGCAATGCGAGATGAACTCAAAGCACTGGACCAACATAACACCTGGTGTTGGAAATGTGCCCTAAAACCAATCATATGATGATACTTTACGGACATTTCAAACTAATGTAGTTCATTTCAAACTAATGTAGTTTAAATGTAAAGGGCAAAGATTATTGTTTGAGCCGTCACATATAAATGTTATATGCTTAAACGATAAGTCCAAGGAATATGTGATTGGAAGAATGCGATCTAAAGAAGTTCGATTCATGAGACCATTCTTTCCTTGACACATCCTAAACGTTCCTGATCATAGGATTGTCAATTGGGCATTGACAGTCCGTTAAGATCAGTACGTGCTATGTCTTCTCTCAGGGAGAGTGACTAGTCTCAAGTCATTGGTGTGTGTGACATCAAGACAAGTACGTAGGTGCTCAATAGAGAATGAGTTCACTGAACACGATCAACGAAGAGTTCTCATATTCATGTCACATGAGAACTCATGGTTGGGATAATGCAAATTAGTCTTTTGACCTGAGGCATCACAGTTGTCTTGTGGTTAGGTCCTTAATCTTTGATTATGTCAACGTCACTCTATCAGGGTGTCCACGACATCGTTGGGGTTAAGCCACTTAGCCATGGAGGCAAGTGAATGCGCAACAAGGGATCTCTAACCTTCAAACTGTTTGAGGGAGAATACTCTATGATATGATTTAGAATCTCTGGCCAGAGTATGAATGAGATGTTGGAATGCGTTCCAGATCACATTCAAGGTAATCATATAAGTACAAGATTCACATTGGATAGTAGACATGAATAAACTATCAAACCAAACAATGTGGTCAAGAGTATTGTATTAGAGAAAGACCGTATTGCATTTGTAATCCTAAACTGAATAGGTTCTCCACCTCTTCTGATTAGCTTGGGTAACCATGATATGCTGCTAGGTGTCACTCATGGTTTGTGGAAGCCCTAAAAGTGTATTATCACTAACGGGAGAATTGAAAGTAAGTTTCAATTCACAATCGATTTGAAAGAGTTTGAATCGCCCACTTGATGCGAGAATTATGCGCACACAAATTAAACCCTCTTTTTGTCAATTGTAGTGAAGTGTGTAAGTAGGGATCGTTCTGGACCGGGGATTAGGAGGGATTGTTAACCACTTGGATTTGACTTCAAAAACGTAAAAACAAGTTTAAAACACTAATTAATGCGAAGAAAACAAAACTAAAAGTAAGAAAGACTTAGACTAAAACTTAAACAAAATAAATGGGGGATTGGATTTGGACGAAAATTGAAATAAAATGGATACTTGGAAACAAAATAAATTGTAAAGATGAATGTGACGGAAATGAATGGATGGGAAGCTAGCTAAGGGGTTCATCTCCACACATGTTATACTTGCATACAAAACGATTTCTAATTGCTTTTCAATAAACCATGAATTCTCAACGCCCCGGGTTAATTAGGTCCGCTTAAATTAACCGTCAAGTTTTCCTTAAGTTAATGAATTGGATGATTGCATACGACAACCCAAAGCATTCCTCACAAGTTCCCTACATGAATTGCATAATAGAGATACAAGCAAGAATCATTAAGCATCATGAAAACTATAACTGTTGACGAGGCATTCGTTACTATGATTGCATGAAACTTATGCCAAGAATTTGTTTAACGCGATTGTTTATAAGCAACCTCCACTACTTGTGAATATAAGTTCTAAACTATTACGTGAAACTCACTTATATTCTAGCGTCAAATTCATGCATGAAAATTAAGCGTCGACTCTCAATAAACATACATAAATAGGTTATCAATCAAATAGTTAAACAAATTGAATTCACAACTTATGAAACGTAATTAGAAGTACTCAAATCATAATGCAAGCATAAACATATATTTCGAATCACCCCCTAGCTAAAGGGGGTTTAGTTCCTCATACGTACAAAACAAAGAGAATTGAAATTAAACATTGAAATCAAAGAAACGCCTAAACATTCCAACAACTCAAACTTGAATTGTATGAACGTTTAGGCCCTCTTATCTTCCTCTTCATTGTACCATAAGGTCTAGGGATAGTTGGTTGGGGGGATGGAAGTGTTGGGGAATTATGGAAATGGATGAGGAGTGGTGGAAATGGAAGATGGTTTTTGGATTCTAAGGGAGAGTGTTTATTTGTGGTGTGAGAATGGAGAGATGGAATTGAATGAAATGGAAGTGTGGGATGAATTGAATGATGCAAATGAATGAAGTGTGTGTGGTTTATATAGGGAGAGAATGGATGGGAGAGCATGTGAATGATAGCTAGGAGAATGATTAAAGGGGTGTGAATGGTTGGAAATGCATGTGGGTGAATTGGTGGTGCAATGATGAAAGAATAAGTGCATGTGTGTGTTTTGTGTTGGAATGAATGTGGATGCATGATGAAGAGTTAATAAATAATGCATGTAGGGTTAGCTAGGTTGGCTTTGTTTGGGTGCATGTGAGTTAAAGAGGGAGAATGTGGTGAAATGATGAAGTAGGAAGGTGGAAATGCATGTGAATGCATGTGAGTGCATGTGTGTGTGAACTAGGAAAGTGGGAATGCATGTGGAAGAAATTGCATGTGGAAAGGTTGTGAAAGCATGTGAATGCATGTGAATTAGGTTGGAAAGAGGTGGGTGTGCATGTGAGTTGAAATGCATATGTTTAAATGGTTGAAATGTGTAGATGATTATGAGTATGATAAGTGATAAGTGTATGGTTATGATAAGTGATAAGTGAATGATATGTTAAGTGATAAATGAATGATATGTTAAGTGATAAATGAATGATATGTTGTGAGTGATAAGTGAATGGAAGTGATAAGTGATAATAGGGCTAGTTTAAAGGGCTAGGGTTTAAGTACATAGAATGGGCCTAAAATAGGTTGGTTTGCATGGCATAATATGTTTGATTGGGCTAGAGGTTTTCCATGGCTCAAAGGATTTGTTTGATTGGGCTAGGCCCTTTGTTTGATGTCCCCAAAGAGCATACAAAGCTTCAATTTCGTCCATCCTCTTTGCTCCATGATTAAGCTATCCAATCCATGCCCAAAAGTGCCCCAAATAGCCTCAAAATGCACTTTCTTGCTCCCTAAGCCCTTAGAACCTGAAAACACACAAAAGAAGCATAAAGGACTAAAATAACTAGAGAAACATAACGTAAATGCACGAGAACAAGCCATTTAAGTCGCATGAATATGCTCCTATCAAACTCCCCCACACTTATCTTTTGCTAGTCCTCGAGCAAAACAGAATAAAAACAAATAAACAAAACAACACTAAACATGTAAAACACAACCTACACCTTCCAACAATCGTTTCAGAGATTTCCAATGCACATGACCAGTTAAAAATCATTATTCCCACAGAATTTAGCCATCTTTACACTTAAGTACATTCTTAATCATAGTCACCACATATTCGTTCACAATTAAGCATTTAAAACACATTTCGAATGTAGTAACATGCCTTAGAGAATTTCCTCAATTCCTTACTAGAATGCACTCTATTTTCACACAGATTTTCTGACTACACACCCTACACTAGTTATATGTGAGAGATTGATGTAAACATGAAAGACTAGTATCTCACATATCTTATAACAAAGAAAGCATTTTCTGGATTTACGATAATGACATGAATATGATCTCATGAATGGAATGCTACTACTTAGACGCGAGCACCAGTGACACCATATGCTCATACCAAGTTCAAACTCCACAATTAAAATACACAACACTCAAGATAGAAGTCAAGGGTTGTAACGGGGCTTGGGGTATTGGCTAACAATGAAAGGTGAAGGATAAACAAACATTCTTAAAGCAATAGTGAGCAAAGTATTGAATCAGGCACTTAGAATTCCCTTAAGAACGCAGAAGTCAACTTTGAACATGATAGGAGCATATTTATGCGCCTTAGTTAGCTAGTTCTTATGCATTTTTGTTATGTTTTATTCGTTAAAGTAGTCTTTTAAGCTACTTTCATGTGTTTTCAGGTTTAAAGGACATATTACATGAAATGATGCAATTGGGAGCTTTTGGAGCAAAACTGAGCTGGAATGTGGTGTATGCAAATGGAGCACGAGGAATGAACGAGGTTGAAGGTCAAAGGAGCTTAAGAAATGAAGAAATGAAAGTGAAGAGCAAGGAAGTCGGAATTGGTAACCAAAGTT